>BNCR01000004.1:1227041-1248040 GCA_014656515.1 Oryzias celebensis
CTGCTTCACAACTGCCCATAATTCTTTTGGGTGCTTTGCCCTCGTCTCCTGTGATGCAGGGATGCCCAACCCGAGCCTACAGATCTCCCATCCTGCCTGTTTTATGAGTCTCCCTGCTTTTTACTGGTTGACTGACTCTTTCTGATTGACCGAACACGCCTGCTTCAGGTCGTCTACTGTAGAGCTCGAGGCGCAGGGTTGGGCAGCCCTGGTGTAAACTCTTTGTTCTTCCTAGCAGATTTAGATCAATAAAGGTTGGTATTTTGGTTGGGCCCGTGGTGGAAAACGATGGTTGGTCAGAAGGAAAACACCTCCCCTCTGTACTCAGAGCCTGTTCCTCTGGAGTTTGCAGATACTGATAACCTGTTGACCAACCCTCGAGTGCTGGACCTGCTGATAGCTGAGAACTTAACCATGGTTGCTCCCATGTTAGAGTCCCGCTCTCTCTACTCCAACTTCTGGTGTGGCATCACCCCACAGGTGCAGTTCAGACTGAGGAGCATGGTCTTATGTTTTATTCGCTCTGTTTTGGCGTGTTCTTAACGTCTGTCCGTCTCGCCAGGGCTACTACCGGCGGACCCCAGACTACCAACCAATCAGGGAGTGGAAGCGGGTAGGCTGCTTCCCTGTTCCCATGGTGCACAGCACCTTCTTGGTGGACCTGCGCCGTGAATCTAGCAAAGACCTGACCTTCTACCCGCCTCACTCAGACTACAGCTGGGCTTTTGATGACATCATGGTGTTCGCTTTCTCAGCACGCCAAGCAGGTCAGCTTCACGCTTTCACTACGATCCTGAATACATGTATGTCTTCTTCCCAACAGGCTGTTCTCAATCTAAAGAAGCCTCTTCAAACATGAACCTCTATTTTGATTGACAGAACAATAAAATACAATTCTGAGGGCACGCAGGGAAACTATGAAAAGAGAAATCATTTTTCTAGAGGGGAATTACATCAAGGAGAAGGAAGACAGAAATGTAGCACATTCCAGGAAAGGGATGATAACTAACTAGCTAAGCTACTACTAACTAATGAAACCCGTGGAAAGTTAACGGAAAACAAAAAGAGCCTTTCACTTTCTCCAGGAACTCAGTCGTAGCTGCAGGTGAAACTTGACTCACAGCCGCACACGTTTAAGTCGTAGATCGATTTAAAGATATGAACCACCGTTAATGCAAAAACATTCAAAGCGTCTTTGTCCTGCGGCTGATAAAACATTACAGTATTATGATTGGTTTTAGTTCTTCGACAAACAGACGAGAAGTCCCAAATTCAATATCAACAAAAAGAAAAATACTTAAAAGTCGTTTACCCTGAGAAACTAACTGACTATGGAGTATCCGAATACTCGGATATCTGTGATCTGTTCCAGAAAAATCAATCCAATCTTTGTGACATCCGAGATCACTGATTTATGAATATGGTAAAATATTGTAAAAACACACTTTTAGCAATGTAATTGTTGTATACAATTCCAGAATAATGTTTGATTTTAAGTTTATAAACTAAACAAACTGAAGGAGCTCCTATCAGCAGAAGTAAAGAAATCTGCAAAGTGAAACTATTGATCCTGGAGTTCAGTTTCCTGAGGAAACGTCTGAAAAATTGATGCTGTTTGAAATAGTCCACAATTTGGAGTTCTTTTGGGATTCCACCTTTTAACACAAATCCAAAGCTTGAGTTCACATTGAAAAGTGAAGCTGCAAAGCCGATCCAGATGACGGCGCTCCACCTGCTCCACCTCCTTCTGACTGGCTGCTAAAACCAGAGCGGCGAGGTTTGACAGAGGCGGCGTTTGCTGTTTTTCAGCAGGGTTTCAGCTGTTGGCGTGCACAGACTGAGGCCTCATTTCCTTGTTTTGTTCCTCAGGTGTGCAGATGTTTGTGTGCAACAGGGAGCACTATGGTTTCCTGCCCGTCCCTCTGAAGGCTCAGCAGACTGTGGAGGACGAGGGAGAAAGTTTCATCCACACCATCACTGAAGCTTTGAGTGAGTCTCTCACTGAGACTGCTCTGACCTTTCACCAAACTTCCAGGCTTTTCTTCTAAAGGTTGACCTCTGTGACCCTTCTGTCTTTGTTTTCTCTCTCTTAGTCAACTGTCTTTCATTTCCTTGCTCTACTGTGCAGACTTTAAGAGAATTTCCATTAGAAATTCCTTTTCTTTGTTTTCCTGTGTGAACCCCTCCCTCTCTGCCAGCAGTTGACCACGACATAGCACCCTCTGAGCACGTGTACGCGCTGCCGCCACCGCAGACCAAGATGGGCTTTGAAGAAGTGAGTTTGAGTCCATGTAGGAGCAGTCAGGAGCTTTTTCTAACAAAAGTCTTCAAACTCACATTCGGTCCTTTTCTTTTCCAACTGTTTGCTGAAGACTCCAGACCTGCCTTTTTAATCTGACTTTTAGCTGAAATGAGAATTTATTCAAACCATGAATGAGGTGCAACCAAAAAGAGCTGTTTGAAAGACATTGTATTTGTGGCGTCGAGAACACGCTCACATGTGACTTTTCATTGTGTTAATTGAGGTCCTTTTGTATTAAAAGTACCTTATAAATAAAGCTGCATTTGATTTGAATTTCCAGATATTCTTGATTAGTTTAAAACGTCGACTTGACAGAAGAAAGAGAATGTTGAAAACGACGGCATCCCTCGGCCTTCAAGTCACATGGGTGGACGCCGTGGACGGGAAGTATGTCAGACCCGCTTCATGCACTTCATAAATGACCTGAACTCCCACACAGGAAGTCCAGGTTGTTCTGCACATCAGTTTAGTACCAGACATTACTTATTTGTTGAATGTATTCAAATTCCTGCCTTCAGAGCTCACTCTAATCCACTGTCGGCGATGGGATAATCCCTCAGTATTTTCTGTGTCAGCTTCAGGAGCGTCTGTGTTTTCTGATGGATGTTTGGTGTCTGATGGATGGACGTTTACGTCGCTTCTTTCTCAGGGCTCTGAACACTTCGCAGCTGCAGATGCTGGGGATCGAGATGCTGCCGGGCTATAAGGACCCATACTCAGGTCGAGTCCTAACTCGGGGGGAGATCGGCTGCTTCCTTAGCCATCACTCTGTATGGACACAGGTGAGCGCTGTAGTTCAATCGTTTTAGAACAAAACAAATGTAGGTTTAACATGTAGTATCTAATATTCTTCTCTAAACCAACCACTCTAGGACGCATTTCCAGGTTTGCCAATATAACCTCTAATTTGAAACAAAGAGGACCTTTTTGTTCATTTGTCACCTGACAGGATTCTGATTCTCCACTGCATCCTCCGTGGGTTTCTGTCTGATATGTAAGAAGGGGATAGGACCCTAAAAGAGGTCTGTTTTCAGAAATGACCTGTAGGCGTGAACCCTCCTCCACTTTGGGTTGCTTCCGTCCCTTCATGAAGTCCCTTCATTTCTGATAATAAACACCCTGAAGGACAATTTACTGCCTTTTCCACAGTCACTGAAGAAATATTAAACCAATCTACTTAATTTTAAATTGTTTTTCACCAAAAGTGGAATATGTGATACATGGCGTGACGCGTTGTAACATCTGCTGGCTCTTCCCGCTCCTGTCTTTGGCCGTGACCTCGAATCGGCTCTTCCAGCAACCCCAGCTGTTTCCACAGCTCCTACTGGATGAAGCTCATCTGCTACACTATTCAAACATGTCGTTGTTTATTTAAATGTTTAGCTGTTATCTTAACTTGTAGCTGTTTATCTAAACGTGTGTTTGTTTATTAGACATAAACTTGTTATTCAACCATGTAGTTATAGAATTAATTAATCTGACTTTTCTTTAATAGTTCTAGTACATCACCTGTCCGTCCGGGGTTGAGGATCTCTCCTCCATGTGGGAAACCCTGAGGTTTCTTAGTTTTTTCCCCACAAAGAGACAGGGGTTTTTTATGAGTTTTTCCTCACAGAGTAGGAGGGTTTTAGGGCAGAGATGTTTGTTCAGCTTAGTCTGTTTAACAACCAGCTATTGTTTACTGTTACATGTTTGATTTTTTTGTTTCTTGCAATATTCTGATATCAGTCCAATGAGACGGCTGTGGCTGTGATATTGGGCTATAGAAATAAGATAACATTTAATTGAACTGAACTGAGCTGAACTGAATTGAATTGAATTGAATTGAATTGAATTGAATTGAATTGAATTGAATCTACTAAGCCAGCACCGACCCTGCTCTGGTGCTGCTGGTGTATGAGGACTAACCAGCGGAGGGAAGGGGTTGATATGATATTCCAACTAAAAAGACAAAATGTTACCAATCAGGCAATGACTTAAGTTTTTGATCTCTCCAAGTATAAAATCCTAGCAATGATTGCACTGAGAAGCTGTTTTCTGATCGATCAGGTGATTGAGCGGGGCTTCCAGAAGGTTCTTGTTTTAGAGGACGACGTGCGGTTTGAGCCCAGGTTCAGACGAAGGCTTCAGGCCATCATGGAGGACGTGGAAGGAGTCCGGCTGGATTGGGACCTCATGTAAGAGCTCAGATTATTGTTGTGTTGTTGGTCCAGTTTGATGAATAAAAATGTTTCTTTGCTTTAACATGTTCTGGTTCCTTCAGATACGTGGGGCGAAAGCGCATGCAGGTGCATCAGCCAGAACAGTCAGTGAACGGCGTGAACAACCTGGTTGTGGCCGATTATTCCTATTGGACGCTTGGTTACGCGCTGTCACATCAAGGAGCCAGGAAGTTACTGGATGCTGAGCCTTTCAAGAAGATGCTGCCAGTTGATGAGTTTCTGCCCGTCATGTTCAACAAGCATCCCAAGTCAGTGTCCTCCTTGGTTTCCCTATCAGGTTAAATTGTGATGAAAATGAGAGAAAACTTTGAATATGAAGATCAAATGATGTGTAAAAAAAGGAAATGTTACTTTGAGATTCCCATGTGGAGCCTTGCATTACAGAACAGGATGTTTAAAACGGCATTTTGAGGTTAATTAAGAGACTGGTATTTCAAAATAAGCACAAGCAAAGCTTGATGGGAAACAGAGTAAATACTGAATGAAAAGGGAGGTTTGACCCGGAGAACAGCACGAACACGTCTGCAAAAAGTCAGGAGGAGACCGTAGAGTTCAGACCCAGCTGCGCTTACGGCTGTCAGCAGGTGAAAAATGCTCAAACCTGCACAGGAATGCAGGCGACTCACAGGAAATTTCAAGGTGATAAACTTGTGAACCTGTAGAGAGGAAATGTTTGTGCACATCTTTTTCTACGTGCATGCTGCGGGCGACAGGTCGTAGAAACACCTATACAACAGGTAAGGGTAAGTAAGAGGGAAGGAGGTGAGACACAGGCGTGTCCTTTAGATTTTTTAGATCCTTTGGACTCTACAAGGATCTGTCAGTGCTGTTCATGTGACACGTGCACACTGGTTGCTGCAGCCTCACTGTTAGAAATGAGAAAATCAGTGTAGTTTGCGTGGACATCCTACAGGCACTTATGGTTCACGTGCACAGCCCGTGCGTGCAGTTAAAGGCCAGTACTCACACTTCCTGAACGGTACGCTATGGCCTTGATATTTCCTGCAGTCTTCCCTCCACAGACAGCCTGTATCCACCTGTAAGGACAGCTCGCCACTGAGGCTCTTTATAAAGAAGAGGAATCATTTGTAACCCCTCAGTAAAGAGCGTTCTTACACCCACCTTCCACACCAAGCTCTCACTTTTTGGGACACGGATCAAGTGCAGTGCTCCCCCCTCTCCAACCTGAGCGCCTCCATCCCTTTTTCGGCTCTTCTGTCACGTCTGTCCTGAACGGCCAAACCCTCTTGAAGTCGAGCACCTCTGTTGTCCCAGTGCCTCCCACTCCTCCCCCATCTCCTCTCGGTGAGGAATGTGGACCAGCACGGCTCTTCCTGCTGGCTGGAGAACGGGGACAAGATTCCCATTGATAGAGGTGTGGGGGCTGGTTTCAGACGAGCACTGAGAATGTGTGGATTCTTTCTGAATACATGGAGACGTATGTATGGATTACTGAACACACTGCATGTGCTGAACATGGGAGGAAGGTGAGCTTCATCAGAAAACCCGGAGGATAATGTCAGCTGAAGTCAAGTGTCTGTTAACGTGTTCATTAATGCAGACGTTCTTTCCAACCGTTCTCCGCTAAAGAACACACAGAACCTGAAGAACACAACAAAGAGGGCAGTGTCACTGAAGGTCTGGAACGCTAAGAAAGATTTAGAGGCAGCCAGACGTTCAGCCCCGAGGTGACCAAAGGGGGGTCCAAAGAGTGTGCAGCGGTCAGAGTACTTAAAAATTATTCCTAAAGTAGAAGGGAAAGATAGGAGCCAGGACAGCAGGTCAGGCGTCACGGTAAGTTTCTGTCAAAATTCAGAGGAATTGCAAAAATGTGCGCCCCCCCCCCCCAAGAATCTACTGTACTGTTTCTCTATCAAAAGACTAGCATTGAGGGAACATGTTCTTATCTTGTACTAACATTGACATAAAAATAAACTAAACTAAAGGTCAATGAATAAGCTGCAGCCGCTAAAAACTTTTGCTTCTGTTCAACCCCGTCCCTCGTTGTCCTCAGTGCTCAGTACATGTCTCATTTTGAGCCGAGGGACCTGAAGGCCTTTTCTGTGGAGCCACTGCTCATCTACCCCACCCACTACACCGGAGAGCCAGGTTACATCAGCGACACCGAGACCTCCACCATTTGGGACGACGAGGCCGTGGCCACGGACTGGGACAGACAGCAGGCCCGGAAAACAGCCCAGCAGGGCCGCATCGGACCAGTGGCACAGAACAGCGTGACGGGAGATTCTCCGCCTCCTGCAGCTCGTGCGTCCCGGGATGAACTCTGATGCAGAGATGGAGAAGTTGGACGAGTTCAAAAATGTCAGCTGGATGTGCACACACACACAGTGATGAGGGATGGGTTCTTGTTCAGCAGGATGGACAACTGAAGAGAAAAATGATGTGAATCTGAGACGATGGACAACATCTAACAAAAGATGTATTTATTCTCCATGTGCGCCCTCAGAGGACGAGGCCTGAAAACGTCACACATGGAAGACAACAGAACTAACCCTACTTTCTCATGTGAGCAGACCTTCTGCTATTTCATTAAGGTGATTAAAGAAACAGCCGTGATTCAATAGAAAGCTACAGAATAAAAGACTGTTAACAGTGAGTCCTGACAGACGGCCTCCCCATCAGACACAGTCTTTTAGAAACCTAACATACCACTGTTGATGTCTACAGGACATCTCTGACAACTCTATTGTTACTCCATCAGACGGATACCAACAGCGTTCTGAAAGATATCTGCATATAGAGGTCGACTACACATCTACTTGTAGTCATCAACTTTGGGACATTTTTAGATTTCTATTAGATTACTTTTTAAAAACATTTACCAGTTAAAAAAATAAACACTGCAATTTTCCATCCATCCATTCATCTGCAGAACACACTGAATCCTTGTTGGGGTCACAGGTTTGCTGGGTCCAGGCCAGCTACTGTTGAACCCGGGGTCACGCTGCATGCGGTCCATCTCCAATGCGGATGCCAGAGTCTTTATAAACTCCGGCGCTCCGGAAGAGGAAGGAAGAGGGCACAGCAAAATCACAATGATAGAAACGTGTTTGAATTGGCTTTTCCATCTTATATCTAGTAAATGTTTAAAGAGGTATTCTAATAGACATCTAAAAATATCCAAAGATTAGATGTTTACAGGTAGATGTGTAGGAGACCTCTATGTGCAGAACAGTGCTGGTAGACATCTAACAGAGTAACAAACTAGCGCTGTCTGAGATGTCCATCTACAGTTATTAGTTGTCTAATAGATATCATGTGTTTGGTGGGAACAAACTACCCCAATGGCGTGTTTACAACACACAAAGCATGATGGGACTATGACGCAATGCACAGTGGGAAAGCTGGAGATCTAAACCAGGATGTGCAAAAGACCTCTATGAACTGATGTCTATCAGATATGATGAATATCTACAGCTGTGAGCTTTGAAAAAGCCATGATTTTGAAATCTCATAGATGTGTTTGTGCCTGGTGGGTGTCTAACAGCGTGCACGTGCAGAGCGTCTTCACATAAAACGATTAAATCAAAATACAACCCTCCTCTCCAAGCAGCAGAGCAGTTGCAGATGTCATCAGAACCCAGAACCAGCAGGCTGGTTCTGCTGGGTAAAAATTCAGAAAATCTATTCCAAAGAACAAAGTAAACTTTTGGGATGAATTGGAAAAAGTTTTATGTTACTCAGAACCAAAGTAATAAAAGAACATCTGTATTTGTGTGTATTCACTCGCTCAGCAGCTTCAAAAATCTTCATCTGTCATTTCTACAAAACTGAAATGATGAAATGTTTCTCTGTAAAAACTGCATTGTAAAGTAACGTAATCACTGAAGTCAGATTCAGATTAATGATAAAAAATACATTATTTTTATCACAAGTGATCCATTTAGGCAAGAGTTTGACGTGAGCGCGAACTACTCTTATGATCAGCTGATGATTCAAAAAGTCAAAGTTTTGGGGGTTTTCTTGTAGTTTAGGGCAGGGTGGGGTTCAAGTGTGAAGGAGCTGCAGTGATCACTGAAAAGAGCCGTTAAACTCCTGCTGCTCCGGTTCTGCTGTTCCTCTCAGTTATGGGATGGAACAGTGAGGAGGGGCCACAGGGGAGGAGGGCTGTGATGAGTGGTTCAACATCTGCAGAAAGACATGACAAATACTTTAAAATGAAAGTGTGATCAACGTTTCAAATGTAAGGAGAACAAATATATCAAACTGCTTTTCTAAACAGTAGTGCAACAGAACCGGGTCAGCCGGGATCCAGGTCGCTCCTAAAGTCCACCTTTGTGGCAGGAACTCTTTTTGCAGAATCTGCTTCCCGGATTCCAGCAGATGAAGGACTGACACTGTGCCGCCCTCTGCTGGCTGCAAACAGAACTGTCGGATTTTTTTGATAAAGAATTTTTATTTGGATGAAATGTTTTTTCTTAAAGATCCATTCGGATGAAAAAAAATGTATTTTTGATTTTCTGACATGTTTTGTGGCATTTCTCTGATGATGGAGGACATGTATGAAAGAAATTAAGCTCAAAATGTCCTTTTTCCTAGTATTCCTTGAAACAACTATGGAGAGAAATTAGTATCAGTCCGATTTGTGCGTGCGTGTCTGAGGCGCTGTCGAGGGCGGGGCTGCAGAGATGAACTGTTTAATTCTGGAAAATGTTTTTATTTTTAAAGGACAAGTGTAATAAAAACCCATATTCAGACTTTTTTATATTAATTAGCCGGCACATCTGTTTTAGAAAGATGGAAAATGTCAAGTTTCACCAGATCTTATTCACCGTCTAAGTTCAGAGCGGCTGATCAGAAAACTCTGAAGACCCTGCATTCCAGTAGCATTTAAACGCATCACTTACGCACGAATCTGGGAGACGTGAAAAGAGTCTCATATCACATTTGTGTGTAAAGGTGGTTTTGTGTGTGCGTAACAAGTGATTCGTGCATATTTTTTAAAGATTTGTGCGTGTAGTTAGTTTCAAGCTGTCGTAATTTGAAGTTGTACATGTGTAAATTGTACTTTGTATTTTTTAATATTTTCTCATTTTTGAACTCATGAACAAAATGTATTTTATGAGTTACAAATCAAGAATTACGCACGCACAAACCTAAACTTACGCACAAATCAAGGATTTCGCACGCACAAACCTAAACTTACGCACAAATCAAGGACTTCGCATGCACAAACCTAAACTTATGCACAAATCAAGGATTTCGCACGAACAAACCTAAACTTACGCACAAATCAAGGATTTCGCACGCACAAACCTAAACTTACGCACAAATCAAGGACTTCGCATGCACAAACCTAAACTTATGCACAAATCAAGGATTTCGCACGAACAAACCTAAACTTACGCACAAATCAAGGATTTCGCACGCACAAGCTCCCTGTTCCGCTTCACAATGGAGAGAGGAAAGGGGGCAGGATCGCTCCACGCCAAAAGTCCTTCCCACAAACTAGAGATGAATATGTAATGAACTCCTGCTGCTCTGCAGAAACTGTCCGAGAAAATGACCGTTTTGAAAAAGATTTTAGCTAAAAATGACATCATCAAAATTAAAAACACTGCGAATGCTTTGAAAATCGATCAGAAGATGACCAAAGTGGGAAGATCTTTTAAAAATATTGACATTAAAGGGATCCTGTAGTCGTCTCACAAAACTTCAGTCCAGATCGTTTCAACAGGCCAGGTCTTCTTAACCCTTTGGAACCTTGTGCCTGCATCTCCGTTTTTGTCTCATTTAGAACTGACTTCTGCCTTTTGCATTTGAAAGACCACTTGTTTGCTTATCTGGTCTCGTTCTAATCAGCACCACCTCACCTATGTAGCATTAACTTCATTTTGTCATTTCTATATGTTGCATTCACACACAAGACCTAAAATCATACAAGAATGAAAAATTCCATCAGGAAAATTTGCTGTGGAAACTCCAAAAATGTTCAGTGAACCGTTTTTACAACATAGAAGGAAAGTTTTATGTGTAATTTCATAAAAATAACAAGAACAAATGTTTTGGAAAAACTAATGTACATGTTTGAATGAAAATATAAGGAAAAACTGTAAAGCTGTGCACAAAATATAAATGTGTAACTTTGCATGTATGAACAGAACTTTTTCGTTATGAATACGTTTCTTTTGACAGTTTCCTTATCCCACAGCCGACAGTCCATGAGTCGTCTCCCTAATGTCTAAGGGCGCCCTGCACCTGCCGCTTTCTCGCGATATTTGTTTGATGATTGACATGTGACGTCACAGTAAAAACTACCCAACAAGCACCGCAATCCAGGCGATCTGAGCAGCGCTGCGTCCGCCTGGGGAACCCCCAACACGCCTAATGACGTCAAAGCGAAATAGAAAGACGGTGGATGACGAAAGTTGACATTTTCTGACGAAGAAAGACGTCATATCGCCACGCTTTCTGCGATGTTTTTGCGCTTCGGGGAGAGTTCAAATACAAGTAGATTCAAACGAATTTCCATTCAGAAAAACAAAGGCAGAGAGTGAAGAAAAGACAGAGAGACAATGAGTAGAAGAAACGAAAGACGAAAAGACCCGACCATCCCGACACATCTCATCCGAGGGAAAGTCTGCAGCTTTTTAGCCAGACTGACCCCGGAAGAAGTTTTCCAAATCGTGTCCGGTTCGCCTGACCCGAAAACGGCGGAGAAACTGAACCAGCTGAGAGAAGAGCTGACCAGTGAAACGGTGACCGCAATAATGCACTCCATCATGGAGGAAATCACCAAAATGGCTGATTTTCCTTCTGGAGAAAAGCGGGCGCGCGCCGACGACGGGGAGCCCGGACCCTCCTCCCCCACCGTACCCAGGATCGCCGCAAAAGAAAAGAAACTGTCGCGAAAAAGACCGCAGCAGATTCTCCAGAACTCAAGTCCTGCAACCAGCTGGTGCTGGAAAAAATTAAAAGACTTTACCAAAAAATGAAGGTCTTTGAGTCACTGAGCGTTGAAAAAAGAATAAAAAAGGTCAAAGACAGGGCCAAAGAATTAAAATCAAGTTTGGCATGCTCCAAACTAAAGTGCAAGAAAAAACGTGAAGAGAAGACGATGCCTGAGACCCCTGGAATGCAGGTTGAGTCTGTAGAATCACAACTGGAGGACGCGCCAGAAGTAGAAACTACAGAACCCAAGTCTTGCATTCCACACATAACATGTGGAATTGAAAAGATCAAGGCTGGGGTTGACATCATGAAAGAGTGCATCACTGACCTCAAATTGCTTTGTGTCAAACGGATGCAGAAGTCAGAGGATGCCGAACCAAAACAGGACGCTGAACAGGTGAAAAGAATGGATAAATATGTAAAAATGTTTGTCCAAAAGATCCCATCAGCCTCCAGAAAATTAAGATTGTGTGCTGCAAAAATAAAAGCTTGCACCACAAAACAGAGGAAAGATTCAGAAAAAGTCAAAATGACAGCTGCAGTCACACATGAAGACTTTGAGGCTGCAATGGAACTACTGGTGAGAGCCATTGCAATCCTCGAGGATGTGAATGTCAGCACTGGAGCTAGGAGGCTAAAAACATGCAGGAAAAACATAAAAGCATTTGCAAAAAGACTCAACTCCTATGCTGTCAAAGCAAAGACTGAGAAAAAGAAAAGAAGGTTTCCTCAGATAACATTTACAACAAGGCCTTGGAAACTGCAACCATGGCAGCAAATGTCCAAGAGAGGATGAAAAGACTGAGGTCACACGCAGCAGCAACATTGGGAAAGGCTGTACAAGCTCCACCATGTTGTGCTAAAGTAAAGAGAATGGCTGAAGAACTCAGGTTACACACTGTGAAAATGGCTGAAAGACTGACATTTTGTAATTCCACAAATTGTGTGAGAATGCAAATGTTAAAGTCAAGGATGCGCTTGCAGCATTCCTGAATCAGTTCCAGGCATTAAATCTGGTTCCAGCCAAGTCAAGCCTTCCAACCATAACTTCAGTTAAAAATCAGCTGAAATTATGTGCGGAAAACATAAAAGCTGGCCCTAAAAAACTGAAAGAGAGTGCCAAACGAAGAATGAGCGCAAAGAAGGATGCAGAAGCACGACCAGAGGATCCAGAAACCATTCTGCAGGATGCTAATATAGAGCCTGCAGCTGTGAAAGTGAATTCTTGCATCCAACACATGAGAACAGGAAAAAAGAAACTGAAGTCATGTGCTGCAAACATTAAAGTTGGCGCTGAAAAAATAAAGACAAGGGCCAAACAAAGAATGAGCAGTAAGAAGGCTGCAAAAACACAACCAGAGTATCCAGTCTGTCTCGAAGTGGAGAATATTCCATTCCCCCGGGACCTAACGAGGATGAAGATTTGAAGAAAGCTGTGGGAAATTCAATTTTAAAGATGATCTCACATGCAGTGTCAAAATCTGGGTCCAACCTTCAAGCAAACTACGACATGTTTTCTGTAGCAGAGCTTATTGAAACAGTTGTGGAGTTTCTCGAAGATGACACAGTCCAGATGGACAGCAGAGAAATTGACACAAAGCTTCATTTGCTTGTTTACAAGGATCTGATCAAAATGTGGGAAAAGCCAGAGTTCATCCTGACTTTCATGGAAATGAACACTCAAGCAGTCAAGAATGTGATTGCTTTGGTGTTCAATAAACATCTATTGAAACCAAGGAAGTCTGGCTTGTTCAGGAGGTTCATGAACTTCTTTTTCCATCGCAAATAATCTGATCAGGATTATTGGTGGAGAAGTTGGTTAATTGGACTTCAAACACAATAAAGCAATGAAAAGCAAATAAAGAGGGTAGGATTAGGTTTAAAAATAAGAAAATAGGGTAAGATTAGGTTTGAAAATAAGAATAATTGGTAGGATTAGGTTTAAAAGTTAGAAAATACGGTAGGATTAGATTTAAAAGTTAGAAAAAAGGGTAGGGTTAGGTTAAAAATAAGAAAAAAGGGTAGGGTTAGATGAAAACATTAGAAAGAAGAGTAAGATTAGATTAAAAAATAAGAAAAAAAGAGTAGGATTAGATTAAAAAAGTAGGACTATATAATATAAACCCCTGAAAACAAGGGGTATAAAATAGCTTAGCTTCAATCAAGGTAGGAAGGGCTTTAAACAGATTGATATGTAACATATGGTTACACATTAATCCAGTAATGCAACCGCAGGGAAGCACAATCTAGCGCTTTCATGTGCCGGTCCCAAGTCCGGATAAATGCAGAGGGTTTTTTCAGGGAAAGCAGAACACAAGCAGCTGCAATTCTTAGGCAGCCATAAACTGTTTACAGAGCAACATGTTTATTCTTTCGCTATGCAAAGTGTAAACACTCTGTGGTGGACTACGGTTCTTAACATAGCAGCAGTGCAGCAGTTTCTCATGCTCTCAATGTCGAGTCCTTTTACATCCACTAAAAATTGTTTCTATATTTGACTGAAGTACAAAACGTGGTTACGTCAGCTAAACGCCTTTACATGCTCTGGTCTGCTGGTGCTGTGAAGGAATGTCCAACCAACGAGTCAAGCTTTAGCTACCATATGGAAACCATAAAACACACAAAGACTGCTTTAAAATGTGCTTTTTGGCCTTTAAGTGGTAGGAACTGCAGAAACACAAAACACAGAAAATCTTCACACCACAGAACTGCACAATGCTGGCAGCTCACAGTGATAATTGGTGATGTGGAGTCCAGTGGAGCTTGCTCTCCGTTCTGGTGAGACCATCAGGCCAGGCTCCTGGTTATGGATGTGATGGCAGAGTCTGGTGCAGCTGGACAGCGGGGGTCAGATTTGCTGGCCTCCATGGAGCTGCCGACCATCCTGCGCTGCCAGTACCAAAGGTCTGGGTACTTTGAGGCCCAGAAGCTGTGGAACAACATGAAGATCTTCTTCAGAACAGCCCTCCTCAGCAGGATGTAGACCCAGGGGTCCAGGATCTGGTTCCACGTGGCCATTCGGACCGTGGTCAGCAGACTGAAACACACAGGCTCCTCTTTGCTTCTCGTACTCAGAACGATGACGTGGATCTGACCGCCCGTATACAGAAAAAAACACAATTGCATTTAAGTTATTACAATAATTAAAAACAGTTTGCATCTTTTTATATTCGATCACTTTTCTACTTGAAGAACGGGTCCAGTGGAATTGCATCAAACCTTGTCATTATTTTTAGCCTTCAGTGGTTAAACCTTTATTTTGACATGGTGGTCACACAGTCCTGGACAAAAGCAGCTCCTAATAAAACTGAACAAGTGGCTGCAGAGTGGATTCTGCAGTTTGTACAAAACTTAACATGCAGAAGCTTCAGCTTGTTTATAACATGGCAGCTGTGCTTCATCGTCCAAATCTGATGCTCAAATAGGCTGTTGGTGCTTTTAACCATCTGATCTGTGGCCCAGCAGCATCGTTTTTTGCACCACAGGTTTTATGCAAAGTCTTTTCAACACTTTGTTGTGACATAAACAACCTCTGGCTTTTCTTTTAACCTTTTCACGGCAAATGTCAATTATTCACGATGTACCATTTAACACAGCACTCCACTGAATTCAGCATCACCTTGAGCATAAGAAAGACACTACAAATAATTTGTTGATATAATTGGAAATAAATTCAGACATTATGGGGTTCATGTTTATTTCTTAATCTTGGAGAACCAAGGTCAAAATTGGCTGCTGTTTTTTTTATTATATTTGATAAATCATTTGAATTGTTTACATTTCTTCTATATATTAATGCTGTTGTTATTGGCTTGTCTTAATGCTCCTAACTAAAATGAATGAAAAAAAAAGTTAACTATGAAATCCCTGGGTTCTTCAGAGTTAAAAAGGTTTGTTCAAATTGAAATTTTACTAAAAGACACATAAACATGTGAAGGAGTATCATGTTGGCAAATTTCACAAACTGTAAGTTAGACTTTTATTGAAGCTAGGACGCTTCCAGTGAGCATGCTCAGTTCAGCTGCTTGTTTACGAGTTTCTATCAATGACTGTATCTGAGAACTGGACTGAGTGACTGCCTCCCTGGCATTCCAAACAGGAAGTACCTGCTGGCTCCAAGAATCTCAAATCCCAAAGACTTCTGTAGAGAAATAAACAGCTGTTACTCAGTCATTCTATTAGTCACAACAAGCATTCTAGATCTGATACTGTTTTTTTAGCATCTAATTGATAATCCTCATTTTTTTCATGAGCGTTGAATGATGAATGACAAGTTATTCAATTATAAACTGACCAATCAGATGCTCATTGGTCAAGTAGGCAGAGCCCGCTGGCCTCGCATCCAACATTCAAAATGTTTGCCAGAATTGTTAAGCTGCTTTTAAGTGCTAAGTGTTAACAAATTACACCAAGCTCACATCTAATTGGCTAGAGTGGTTGTCATAGAAACATTGACTCAGACTGACTCGGACCAATCACTGCTCACTGATGTGTCTGGCTCCAATATGGCTGTGTCTGTATCACAAAAAAGTGACAATTGAATTGACTTCTTTTGGTTGGAGCTGAGGTAAACCATAATCTATAGATGACATCAGTCCAGTTCTCTGATACAGTCGATGGTTTCCATAGAACGCTCTCTGGTTGTATTTTCTAGCAGGTGAAGCCATAAAATCATTTGAATCATCTGCTTACGTGGTGATGACAAAAGTTTCGTTTGTTCTGTGTTCTGGATGACATGACATTATTTAAGTGAGTCTGCTGCAGCAGGCCGCTGCCACACAGATATTAGGAACATTTGTTTTTGTCAGTCACAGCCTCTTCCTTTTTTAAACTATGACCAATCAGTCTTTGTCTCCTGTGAGCATGGATTCACAGGGTGCATAGAA
This sequence comes from Oryzias celebensis, assembly GCA_014656515.1. NCBI lineage: Eukaryota > Metazoa > Chordata > Actinopteri > Beloniformes > Adrianichthyidae > Oryzias > Oryzias celebensis. The sequence continues at coordinate 1,243,364 of BNCR01000004.1, forward strand.
CACAAATGGTAAGCTTCTATTAACTCCTTGGGACTCTGTGCACCCTAAAACCAGAAGTTCTTACCAACAGGGTCCCCAGCACACACAGGACACCAGCATGATTGTCAGGAGCTGGCAGATCATCTCTATGTGGTATGGCGTTCCTCTGCAGCTCTGCTTGTGGCGCAGTCGGCCGTGTAGCAGAGCGCAGCTTGCGAAGGTGTTGCATATGATGGACAACATCAGCGCCAGAAGCCCCAGGAAGGAAAAGAGCAGAGGAAGCAGCACATCCAGCCAGTCTTTGGGCTGCTCCATGTGGAAGAAGCACCAGCTTCCAGAGCTCTGGACCTCGTATGGTCTCTGAAGCAGCACGGCAGCAACGCCACCAGGGCGGCGAGCAGCCAGCTGAGGCCCAGCAGTCTTTTGACATGATGGGACGCCAATCATCCTTTTCTTTCAGCCGTTTTTCACACGGGGATTTTCACATCTATAAATCTTGTCTAACGCCCGTTTTTCATTCTTCTGCTCCCCCAGCCCCAAGTTGTGGAAAATGAATTCTTTCCCGCTCAGTCACAACTCCAATGTGTAAAGGATGCTAGCCTACAAGAAAGTAGCTTTAAGGAGTTTGCTTTTAAATCAACAAGGCTTAAGTAGCCACATGATTTAAATTATCGTGTCACAGGGAAATACAATCTAAAATTAAAATTTCAATGAGTAAATCTAAACTAACGTGTTAAATATTTAACAAAAAAAATCAAGAAAAAAGTGTAATTATTTGGGAGTTACAATAATGATAAAGTGGACGGTGAAAAAAGAAACTATTTGCAGTAAAAGTGAAAATTTGACCTTAAATATTGTTATGAAAATATAAAAACCTGAATGAAAGAATCTGTCGTCTTACCTCAAGAATGACTTCCATGTAAGAGCTGTCTGAACATCTGTCCTGTTCTCTCTAGAATAAAGTGATCTTCTTACATGACTTCCATGTAAGAGGTTATTGCGTGAACCTGGAGGTCCGTGAGGTCGCAGCAGAGTCGGCAGCAGGACCGCAAGCGATCCGTAGCCAACGTGAGTCATCTGGCGTAGCTAGACTGCTCCGCGGCTGCACCAGAACCAGACTGCATGCAGCGTAAGGGTCCGACTGGGGCGGAACATGGAGCTGTGGCCCGCCCAATGCATTTCTATGTCACAAATACAATCTTTTTCAAACTGCATTTTTCTAACTGCTCCTGATCCATAATGATTCAAAAAAGAAATACTCAGAAATTTTAATCTTAATTTCTTTATCTTTGTCCGCCATTGTCAGAAACTGCGACAAAAACATGTTAAACACAACAAAAACACTGTTTTCGTTGGGCGGGTCTTCAACCCTCAACCACTGTGTGGTGTGTCTGGTTTTTGAAGCAATGTGCTCAGTTTTGACAAAAATTCTCTTTTCTTTTATAATTAAGACATAATGCATTCAAAGGAACAAAAAAAGCTTTTTCTCTTCTGAAGGACACTTTGGGTTTTTCTTTTCCATTTCTGTCTGTCGTTAGCTCTGGTTGTGACAGCAGAACGTCCTGTCAGAAACTTCTCTCTAAGCTCTTATTTGGCTTGCTGGTCTCTAATTACACAAACTGGCCACTCCTGATGCTTTCATCTCAGGTGACCTTACACCTGAAAGGAGGATGTCACACTAATAGAAATGTGACAATCTTTTTCAAACTGCATTTTTCTAACTGCTCCTGATCCATAATGATTTAAAGGAAGGGGAAGGTTAGTATTATGGTTACAGAGGATGGATCATTTGTGGAGAGCACATTTCATGCACCTACGTGCGTGACAGCTGACGTGACTTTAACATAAATATGTGGGCCAGCAACCTTTTGCACTTAAAATATGTGCAGCAATACAGCAAAGTGCAGCTTGGCTGTACGTATTAGTTTGGCCAACAAAATGTCCATCATTTTTTGGGCTGACATACGTGTGAGAAAGATCACCCTAAACTATTATTTTTATATTGTTTATTGAAGCCTCTTACTGTGAGAACATTTGTTTTCTATACAAACATTTCCAATAATACACTGTAAATCCATTTCAATGTTTTGTGTTCTAATGTATCAATGTTATATTGTAATTAAAGTCTTAGTCTCTGAGTTATGCTAAGAGTTGCGGTAAGTTTTTAAAAATTCTTTACTATATTAAACAGAGTACACATTTATCGTTTAATAAGTAAAAGAAATAGAAAACTTGCCTCCGTTTGCTGGTGCCGCCATGAACTCCCTCAGCAATTGAAAGAATCTGGCAACGCTGATGCTCTGACGTGACGTCTTGACGTTCCCAGAAAGAATCAAAATTCACCAGTTAAATCTACAGCTTTCTTCATTGACAATTATCGCTTATCGATGTTTGCGCTTTTTAATCCTAATAGTAAAAATTTACCTGAACAAACTCAAGTAAAACTACTCAATCAAGACTAGATTTTATGGTTAACATCTAGTAATGTACACAATTTATAACTGATGCTTCCCACGTTATGCTCCTTTTTCAGATCATAAAATGATATCCCTGCAACTACATGGATCAAAAATACAAAACCATAATAAATTAAGAGGATACTGGAAATTAAATAATAAATTGCTGGAGGATGAGTCTTTTCAAAATGTAGTTAAACAAAATGCAAAACAAATAATTGAAGACCAAAGAATGAGTGCTAAGCAAAGATGGAATATTTCAACTTCAAAGTTAGAATTATAGCAATTGAACGCAGTAAAGCTGTTTTGAAAATAAACGGGCAAAAGAAATATGATAATGAATACGCTGCGAGCTTTATTACATAAAATGCATCTTGAAGGATGAAAGGATGAAAAGGAGGATGAAAAGATGCAGCTAACCCAACTTCAAAATGATGTAGATCATTTATACACTGAGGCTGCAAAAGGTGCCTTCATAAGATCCAGAGCAAAATGACTAGAAAATGGGGAGAAAAATACAAACTATTTTTTTGCATTAGAAAAAAGAAACTACAAAAGAAATACTATTTCCAAATTGAAGATTGACAATTGTGTTAGTACTGATCCAACCGAGATAGCAAAACATGTAAAGTGTTTTTATGAAGAACTTTACAAATCAAAATATAATGCAGAATACTGTCAGTCATTTTTCAGAAACCTCAGGGAAAACATTCCCTCTATTTCTGATCATTTCAAATCAATTTGTGACCGTCCTTTATCTAAAAACAAGCTGCTAAGTGTGCTAAAAAGATGAAAAATGGAAAATCTCCAGGTTATGATGTGCTTTCCAAAGAATTTTACTGTCACTTCTGGACATTATTGAGACACATCTTATAGAAATGTATTAGGAATGCATTGAACAAGAGGAAATGACTTCTACAATGAAACAGGGATTGATTTCTTTAATCCCTTCTTAATCGTTGCAGAATTCTTGTCATCAAGTATAAGAAATGTCCAAATGTATTAGGTATATTCATATTTCAAAAGGAAATCAAAATACCACAACTAGCAGATGATACACCTTATTTTTAAAGAATAGAAAATCAAGTTGAGCTTGCAATAAACACAATTAAATCCTTTTCAAATGCATCAGGCTTACAACTTAACCTAGAAAAATGTGAAATACTAGAATAGATGTTGAAAATGTCTTAATATTCCTGTCAAAAATGTAGTAACTTACTTAGGTATTAATATAACCAAAGATGCATCTTCTAGACAAAAACTAAATTTTCTCTTTTAGAATTAAAAAAATGGGAAATAATGAATGTATGGCTATTATAGGAAGGGTTACTAAAAACGGCTTTTTTAAGTAACTTAATCACTGAAGTCAGATTCAGATTAATGATAAAAAATACATTATTTTTATCACAAGTGATCCATTTAGGCAAGAGTTTGACGTGAGCGCGAACTACTTTATGATCAGCTGATGATTCAAAAAGTCAAGTTTTGGGGGTTTTCTTGTAGTTTAGGCAGGGTGGGGTTCAAGTGTGAAGGAGCTGCAGTGATCACTGAAAAGAGCCGTTAAACTCCTGCTGCTCCGGTTCTGCTGTTCCTCTCAGTTATGGGATGGAACAGTGAGGAGGGGCCACAGGGGAGGAGGGCTGTGATGAGCGGTTCAACATCTGCAGAAAGACATGACAAATACTTTAAAATGAAAGTGTGATCAACGTTTCAAATGTAAGGAGAACAAATATATTAAACTGCCTTTCTAAACAGTAGTGCAACAGAACCGGGTCAGCCGGGATCCAGGTCGCTCCTAAAGTCCACCTTTGTGGCAGGAACTCTTTTTGCAGAATCTGCTTCCCGGATTCCAGCAGATGAAGGACTGACACTGTGCCGCCCTCTGCTGGCTGCAAACAGAACTGTCGGATTTTTTTGATAAAGAATTTTTATTTGGATGAAATGTTTTTTCTTAAAGATCCATTCGGATGAAAAAAATGTTTTTTGATTTTCTGACATGTTTTGTGGCATTTCTCTGATGATGGAGGACATGTATGAAAGAAATTAAGCTCAAAATGTCCTTTTTCCTAGTATTCCTTGAAACAAACTATGGAGAGAAATTAGTATCAGTCCGATTTGTGCGTGCGTGTCTGAGGCGCTGTCGAGGGCGGGGCTGCAGAGATGAACTGTTTAATTCTGGAAAATGTTTTTATTTTTAAAGGACAAGTGTAATAAAAACCCATATTCAGACTTTTTTATATTA
>BNCR01000004.1:1248539-1356039 GCA_014656515.1 Oryzias celebensis
CTGCTGCTGTTGAAACTACACGTCTGGCCAAAAGAAAAGGGTCACCATCGACAGTACATGAGAACTGAACTGAGTGACCCCCCCCACCCCGGTGTCCCATAGAGAACTAAACAGCTGTTCTGTTCTATTGGTCAGAATAACCATTCTTGGTCTGGTACTTTTTCTTGAGAATTCTCATTTTTTCATGATATTTTTTCTGTAGTTCAAGTTATAAACTAACCAATCAGATGCCTGAATAAAAGTAGGTGGAGCCTGCTGTGCTGAAAATCACACCTTTGTCCAAACACTGACCTCCCTCAGAAAATGAACCATTTTGCGCTCAAATCAAATAGTTTGCTGTGAATGTGTATTGAAGCCTTTTATTTATCCTATTTACATATCACACCCGACTAAGGCTAATAATGTATTTTTGTAAAATCAGGAGACGGATTTGAGTTTTGCTCTATGGAATAACAGGTTTCATCTTTTATAGTTTAGCAGAATCAGGGGGAAAAAAATGAAGTTTAGAGCAGAAGATGACAGCTGATGACACCTGACTGAAGTTTCACAGATGTTTCTTTTACTCACCAAATATGGACTTTACACCTTGGTTCTCTACCAGGTACTCGACATATGGACCAATCACTGATAAGTTGATTTTACTATTGAGGAAAAGTGTGAGAAAAACAAGAGAAGAGTTTCAGTGAAAAGAACACGTAAAACTGTGGAATGACTCCAAACGTCTGATTCCAAAAATATTCCACATGAGGGAACAGATTCTGCTTACGGCGCATAAAAATGGTGACAGGATAGATTCCTTACCCGTCTGTTGGTGAACGGAGTAAATGTGGCAGCTACAAGCCCGGTCAGTTTTCTGTTGTTTGTTGCAGGGGCCATGGTTTGACATAACGACCTCGATGCAAACATACATGAATAAATTAAAAAATCAACTTTATAAAACAACCAACTAAATAAGACAGAACAGTTTCAGAAAACATATTCTCTGAAGCATTTAATGCTCCAGGAAAAGCTCTGAGGCACAATAAAATCAACATTAAAATCAAAAAGGAATAACAAAAAAACTACCCAATCTAATTACATGTTATATTTGACATTTTCACTGATTTAAAGGTCAGTCAAATGTGATACACAACTTATTTGACTCTTCAAACCCAACTGCATAGTCATAATGCAATTATATGTATTGTTTATGGACATTTTTGCCATTAATAAACCGTTCCTCAGTGACAAACAGCTGCAAAACCCTGCCTGCTAACAGTAGGTTTGCATTAACTCTCCAACGAAGATCCCTAAACAAAAAAGTCACTTCTACTAATCTGAATTTAACATAGGAGGAAATATGGACGTAAATCAAAGCTCCAGCGTACCTTACAAACCGGAAGTCTCTGCGTGCTGCGGCCAGAAAGTAGGTCCTGAAAGCTCCTAGATTTAATTTATACCTGAGATTTTGTGCCACTTCGACACTTTCTTCATGTGATGACAATCCGGTCATGTGAAACGACCAAGGAGTCAGGCGACTGCGCAAGGATTCATGGGAGTTGTAGTCATGTAATAAAAATGAACCAACACAAAGCCCCCTTTGTGCAGGTACTACATAATTAAACTACACAATAATTGTTGCAATCAATCAACCAATCAATCAATCAATCAATAATTACTTTTATTTTTTCATTGTTATTCTAGTATATGACTGGTTTATACTGCCGACATACAAAATAATTGGGAAAATAGGTTAAATGACAGTAACATTCTTAAATAAATCAAAGAGCATCAGAACGGTAGTAAATTGTCCGTTGTTTTGATTTACTATATTAGGAAAAACCCAATCACCTGTTGCTGTTATTAGTAAGTCTAAATCATTTAGGCTACATGTGTTTTCGTTGCAAACGCACCTAATGCGTGGCGTGGCGCGGGATTGTCACATGTCCGAGCTTACGTTAAAGGCCTCACAGCATTTGTGACCAGATGATGACATTATTTTTTGGATTCCCGCGGGATGAAAGTCCTCTCTGCCCTTGATCACGGGACCGGGACGGGATCAAGTTCGTATGGGAGTGGGACCAATGAAACGGCGTCTCTTCAGAGGGAACAGCAACGCGGCTCCTTCCTATGAGCTTTTATTTTGATCTTTTTGATCTTCCTGCTTGTTGCTCTTCCAGCTGCACGTGATAATAGATCGATACAGACGTGCTTTCGCCTGTGGTGTGAGAAAGCGGCGTAGTGGGTTCGCTTTATGGCAAACTGGATTTCTGAATGCAAACCTTGACTGTGAATTACATTTTTTTCTAGTTTTGCACATTTTAATTTGTATTTTGTGTTGTGGTTGCAGTGTTCTGTTGTTTTGCTTCAAATTTCTTCAAAAGAAAAAAAAATTGTATAGTTAAAATTTGAATTGTAAGTACTTATTTTTGTTTATCATTTATTTTGTACATTTAATCTGGAAGGAGTAAAACCAGCAATGAAACGAACGTATTCCCTGGATTTTGACTGGAAGAAACAACTGGTGCAGTTTTAGGCAAGTCTCTCCCTTTTATTTTATTTTTTTAATTAAACAGAATAGTTTTACCTTAAATGACAAAGAACACGCCGTAAGTAGTGCAATTCACGACTGAAAACAGTAACGGGACGTCACAAATAAAGAACCACCTGGTAAGCCTAACTCGGGTATAAAATACTCAAATACCAGGAAGCGGATGTTGTCGACGCCTTCGTCGTTCCATATCCGGTCGGTAAGCAAGCTAGCTTCCGGTCGAAGCAGAGATATATAAAGAGTACCAATTTTCACTTAAAAAGCGCCTCGACATCAAAGCTAGCCCGCCGAAGTTCATTTTTTAAGAATGAAAACATTTATCAAAGTTAGATTTTCGTTTCACAGTTGTTTTTGGTCGCTAGCTTAGGTTATTAGCATTTTTGGCTAATTAAATCCCGACAAGTGTCGGCAGCCTTTTCGAGCAGATGACGACAGATGACAGTCAAGGAAGGAAATGATTAACTAATGTTTAGGAAGACTGAAAAGGAAAGCAGGCGCTGGAGCGAACAACAGCCTCCAGGTCGTGTCGGGTCCCTCTCTGGCTTCGCTGTGACTTGTTGTTTGCTGTCAGAAAATGAGAGGTTCCGCCTGGACGGTTGCGTTGGAATAAACCCATAACGGTGGTTCGGCGCTGGGTTCGGTCCAGACCACACCAGGACGGAAACGTTGCGGCTTGTTTGATGGAGCCGCATGGGATCATGACATGAGGACGGACGTCAGCAGCTCCACGGCTCGGATTCAGGGGCGACATTGGACCCGCACGCGGGCGCGGAACCGTTGGTCATCAACTCTGACATGTTTGAACTCTTAAAAAGAAGACAACAATCCGTTTGACAGTTCGGCGGAGGTTCGGCCCTTTCCAGCCTGGCGTTGAGCTGAGGAGCAGGAACTCGTGTCCCGTAACCGGATGGTGTTGGGCTGTGCTCCTGTGTACATATTTAAACAGTGACCGACCGGGATCGAACTGTAGTTGATCTTCCACGCGATGGCAGCTGGCTCACTGTTGCTCCTGACGGTTGTGGGGGCTTTGTGTGGCCTCAGACAGGCCATGACTCCGGAGGAGAAGCAGAGCTTGAAGTGAGTTTAAAGGCAAAGACGTTTAAACACTAGGATGAGACTGCTGATGCTGATTCCTTTCTCTGTGTTTGCTGTCATCCCAGGAACCAAGTGGTAGAGATGTTTGACCATGCCTATCAGAACTACATGGTGAGTTTTGTTGGTTCGATGCCTCAGCAGTTTCAGAGTCTTGCAGCAGTTCCAATCTCACCTGTTTGTTAGGACCACGCTTACCCGGCAGATGAGTTGATGCCCCTCACCTGCAGAGGCAGAGTTCGTGGACGGGAACCCAGTCGAGGAGATGTAGATGATGCACTTGGCAAGTAAGTCAAATCTTCATCCCTCCTTGATGCTTTTCATGTTAGGAAGAAGCACTAGTGTTGCCCTGCAGGACCTCCTCATCTCTCACTGATACAACTTTCAATCTTAGATGCAAACTTCTTCCTTTTTTAAATAATTTATTTCTATTTAGAGCTCAATTTCTGATATAGAAGTAATTTACTTAGATATGTAAAGATTAATGTTGTCCCAACAGCAAAAAGGAGAAATTAATTGTATCAAATAGTCATAAAATGTAATTAAAAAAAATCAGTGTCAAAGCTTGTCTCAAAACACTAGTGTCACATGACCAACGGCGTTGTTTTGCTTCACTCTAAATGAGGTTGTTTCCGGTTTCATAGTCTGTCGGTGTGTGTCACTGGCTGTTGGTGTTTCTGTGCATTTTGAGTCAGTGATACTACGACAGATATGAGTTGTTTGAGTGGTTTGGTGCCATATCTGCTATAAAAAGGCATCGTGATGCATCAAAACGGGGATGTGAAGAGAGAGATTTGGAGAGTGAGTGAACACATTTTAAAAAATGAAATAAAAACCTATGAAGACAAATGATTTGTTAGTTTCTGTGTTTAAGCATTCCAAATCAACCATACAATTCTCTAAATCACAAACATTGTCTTTTAAGGTTTTCCATAAAATACTTCAAACAAAAATAAACAATAGTTCTTAAATCAAACACCATCATCATTTGCAAAGTAGGAAAAATCTCCAACCCTGTTACAGTCTTTAGTACAGTTTTTAAATAAAGCTTAGAGCTTTAAATAATTTCTTAACCAACATTTATCCTTCAATAGAATTAGCTTTTATTCTTTGGGTCCATATGGGATGTGTTTTAGAGTACGGAGAGCGTTTGTATATTTTTTTTCAGAGCTTCAGTTGTGCCCTCACAGATTTCTATGCCTTTAGCTGCCCACCAGAGTTCACCATCATTGGAATCTTGAAGCTTTGAATGTATTTAGACATAACTAGTGGGAAAGCCTCAGTGTTTCATGAAGCTTCACTTGCTCACCACTAGCCTTAAGACACAAACAACAACACAAACGAATCAACTGTTTTGGGAAACATTTAGCCTGACATTTTTCGAAGACGTGTTTTTGACACTTTTCTGTCTGTGGTTTTCATCTGGATAAAAATCTTGGGTTTGTTTTCATTGATCAGGATTTGTTTAAACCAAAACCCTTTTCATAATTTTTGTCTCTTCCTGCCAGGTTTTCTCTGACCCTCATAGACACCTTGGATACTTTGGTTGTAAGTCGTTTTCCTTGTAGTTTTATTAAAATGCAAGCGTGAAGCCTGCATGCTTGTGTTTCAATGGTCCAAAAGAAGACTTTTTATGAAAACGTGTATTTATTTGGCTTCATTGCTGTAGTTGAACTTTTGAAAACACACTTTACTTGATATCAGTACAGGTCAGCTTGATGGAGCCTCCTCCTTTTTCCTCCTCTAGCTCCTGAATAAGACGACAGAGTTTGAGGCAGCGGTGAGGAGAGTCCTGTCAGACGTGCGGCTGGACAATGACATAGTTGTTTCTGTCTTTGAAACCAACATCCGAGTCCTTGGGTGAGTGGAATCTCAGCACAGAGATGACAGCAGGCAGGATCTTCTGTAAAAATGCAGTTTTGTTCTTCAGAGGTTTGCTAGGAGGTCACTCTATGGCTGTGATGCTGAAGGAAGGAGGGCAGCACATGCAGTGGTACCAGGACGAGCTCCTGCATATGGCCAAAGACCTCGGACTCAGACTCCTGCCGGCGTTCAACACGAGCAGTGGCCTGCCTTATCCCAGGGTGAGACCTTCCATCATGTTTAGGAACTTCTTGTCATTTGAACAGGTCAAAAAGCTCTGTTCCTGGCCACTCCCACAAGCTTTAGTGGGTTTTTTGTGTGAACACAAACACAGTGCTAAGTTTTGAGACCAAGTTTTCCCTCCTCTGGAATGGAAAGGTTAACCTAAGGCACGGCGTGAGGGGTCCTGAGACGCGGACAGGCACAGAGACGGACACCTGTACAGCGTGTGCTGGCACCATCATCCTGGAGTTTGCTGCTTTAAGTCGCTTCACAGGGGACTCCATATTTGAGGTAACCGTCGACCGATGTGTTCAAACACTCAAAGTTTGGCTTCACTGAAGAAACTTCCTGACAGTTTTCTAATCCGCTCACAGAAGTTAATTTAAACTTTACAAAACCGCTTTGACGGGAAATAAAACAGTTAAAACACAACATGAAGTAAGTGCTTCCATTTAACAAGGATTTTTATTGGATTGTTCTTTATGAATCATGATAGCCCTTTCCATTTTGTGGAGAAGTAAAGAAGGATCGTTTAGGACTCCTCCTTCAGACTCATGTTTTCTGTAATTATTGTTTAAAAATGAAACTAAGAAACAGAAATATTTGGTTATAAGCATCAAACCCTGCAGCTGAATTCTTTTGTTCCGCCTGTTTTTCCACATTGCAGCTAAACCTCATAGAGGTTGTGGTACTGGAAACGTGAGATGGTTTTGCAACATTTCCTGATTTCCTGCTTCTTCTGTGACACTGTTTTCATCCTCTACCCTCTTGTTACCATGGTTACCATGGTTGTTTCCTGACCTACCTAAACCTACCGGGGAGCAGACCGGCGGGCTGCAGCATGGCGGCGTCTCCTCAAACTTGGCTTATCCACACGGCTCATCCGTGACGTGTCAAACCCCTCCATTACAAGAATGCTGCATTTCTCTCAGATTGAAAGAATTATTCTGATGCTTTTTTCACGACTTTTCTGAGCTTTATTGGAGTGTTTGCACTGAAAAAAGTTTGGTTCCTTCTTTGCGTGTACTGACATGCTGCAGGACAGGATGCATCTCGCCGCTCTAAGATGTTATTGCAAATATTTGTATAGACTGCACTGAAGATCACACCCCACAAATAGACGCCTCGGGTTTCTTCTGGATCAGGTTTCTCATCCTTAGTTTTATAAAACAGACCTCTTTTCAGTGAGACGTAAAAACTGTTTCCAACATGTTACATGAGGAGGAAGGAGCTCCACTTTAGTCTTCATCCCGATTTCTGCTTTGATCATAACTAAAGTTGGTAAAAAGGGATTCAGAAACAGTTTCATGCTTGAAGCTTCTGTTTCCCTCATTCTGTGATGCGATTATTAAATTTAACAAAAGTTCACAAAACAAAAGGTGTGGTCCACTGTGGTCTCAGTGCTCTTTTAATTATAATGATGCTGTTTTTAGCCAAGATATAAAAACCTGTGCGCTTTTCTAGGACCTAGTTTCTGCAGAGCGGCAGGAGTTCATTAGAAATTCACTTCTGACTTGTGGGCTGGACTGTTGGCGTGGAGTAAGCCTTCCCATCATCCCTTTGTTTAAATGTGCTCCTGTTAGCTTTTAACCCCTCACAACCCCAACCTAACATTAGCAGTGCAGCAAAGAAATGGTGAGCGATATTGGAGCTGTCCGGCCGCACAGTTCTGATCCAGATTCCAGCTCAGACGAGGAAAACAAAGACGTTCATGGATCTGTTTGTCTGCAGGTTGATGCATCAGAATGAGGCGGATCGGAGAGCTTGTGGCCCACCGATTGTAGTTTGTACGCAACAGCTACAAGCTTTTTCAAACAGCAGGTTTTCATCTGCTTCTGATTCACCGTGATGGGAATAAAGAGATACTCAGAAATGTAATTTTAATCTTAAATTATTTTATATTTGTCCTCTATCATCAGAGAAATGCTGAAAGAACGTGTTATCAAAAACATGGTTTTCATTGGAGGGGCTTTTTCATTCCCTCTTGGTTGTTATTTTACTGCCTAACTAACCTGTAATAATGCAGTCAGTGCTAAATATAAATGTAAATCCCTCTCCTGCAGCTCCAGAAAATGATAGACGTTTGACTGAAGCAATGATCTGTCGACGATTTTTCTCTTTCTCCAGCTGGAGCTTGAGGTTTTACTCAGATCAACCTGTTCACGTTTCATTGATATCAAATGGTTGTCCATTTATGGGTTAAGATGATAAACTTCAGAAGAGAACATTTTCAATGTTGTCATAATGGTTCACTGTGACAGTTTGTCCACAAATTAAATCAACATAAAAGGCTGTTTAGCACAAACTTTAGAGCTCATGTCACTGTTCATCAGCAGTGCTCCTCTGTTGCATCATGGGAAAACAGCACAGGCATATGCAGTTCTTATTAGTCTGCTGAGTTGGAGAGAGAGGAGCGTTTCTTTTGTTCACATGTTTGGCTGGGCCGGGTGGAAACACTCAACTCCTCCTTCCTCTGTGAAAGCGACACACAAGTTGAGGTCGACTGCTTCACATTTGTTACCTGAAAGCCGCAGTAGTGTTCACAGCTGTGCTGAGCCGCCATCCTCACCTCCCCCCCGTGCTCATGTTATGATGGCGTGGAGGCCAAGCCGGCTGCAGTTTCAGGACCTAATCAGGAGTTTCAGTCAGATGCTGCCGTTTCCTGCCACACTCTGAAGGCGTAGCTCTGAAGGCAGCTGTTGAGCGAATGTTTCTGAAGGTTAATCTGTGCTCACTGTTCATCTCTGTCAGAAAAAAGGTTTTCTTTTATTAACGGCAAAAATTGGCTTCAGAAAAAACACAGTGGAAATGTTTTAACTTAAAATCTTTTTTTACTTGTTATTTAAAAATAATAGTTTACAGAAAGTAGATACTAGCAAATAACAAGAAGATATTGGAGGGTTTGTTTTTAACAAACGAGTTTAATCTTTTGTGAAATCTGCACAGAATCACGCCAGGAGAGCCATGGACTTTCTTTGGGAGAAGAGGCAGAGAAACAGCAATCTGGTGGGAACCACCATCAACATCCACTCAGGAGAGTGGGTGAGGAGAGGTGAGGGCATCTGCGACGAGCAGGAAGGATGCAGAGTTGTGTGTAGGATGTCAATCTGCTTTACACTGCTGCCACATGACACCGGTGATTGGTTTGGTTCCAGACAGCGGAGTGGGAGCGGGAATCGACTCGTACTACGAATACCTGCTGAAGGCTTATGTTCTACTGGGAGATGATCTGTTTCTGCAGCGCTTCAACATTGTGAGGACACGCACGCACGCACGCACACACGCACACAAATTTGAATGCTGACAAATGTGAACACTTTTGCATCTAATCCCTAGTGGCAGGTGGAAATTAACGGATGACGTGGCGTCTGTTGACTTCTGATAATGGACACCTCGAAGGGCGTCATCCTACTTATACCATAATCCTTTACTAAAGAAATTAATATCTGGTTAAATGGGGTTATTTTCAACACTTTTATTATCAAACACAAGAGGTAGACTATTTGATATGTGGCTTTGACATGTTGTCATGGTAACAGCTACAGAACCTGCCTCTCTAGAACATTCAGGCTCTATGACCAGAACTACTTTCTCAAGTGAACACTATCCCTTTTTAATGGACCCCTGCAGCCAATCAGAATGGAGTATTTGTAGTGACCATGGTATGATTTTGTTTAAATGCTTGAAAACATGAAGGCAGCTTTGAGTTAAAAGCAGGTTTCTGTGTTGGTCTGTTTTCTTCTCACCGACTCACTGCAGTGATGGAACGCTGGTTTAGTTATCATTCTAGGAGAATACAGTAAATCTCATCAATTAACAGTATTGTCTGCTGAGGACATGCTTGACCTTTTGTTTTTTGATTGCATGAACGTTCATAGTTGTTGGGATGATTTTCATTTCTAGTTTTCTTTTAAAGTCTCTGTTCTGGTGAAACAAGAAAAAACATCTTTTTGTTGTACGTCCACAGAACAGTGTTTGATTTAGCTTTTAATGCATTAATAGTCCTGGGAAAGTTTTATCAGAATAAAAAGAAACTATCAAATACATCTACTTTTTATTTTATAAGGAAATGTGTTTATATTCTAAAAAATCAATAAAAAAGTGAAGAAAATGTTCCTTTCTGTCTAAAAACAACAGGTCATATGAAAAGCCTTAGTATTCATGTTTTTATTATGATGTCTTTGTTTTGCTTTTTATCTTTATTTAATGATAAAACTAATTAAACTAAAAAAAAGGATCGTCTGCCGAGGTCTTCCTGTTCAGACTTGGCGTTTCCTTCAAAGGCTTGTCTGAGGGAAATCTGGGTTTAGCCTCATTAACCCTTAGCAGTCCAGGGCCCTTTTGAGCATTTCATTTCGATTTTACAATTTGTCCTAATAATTTATCTTTAAAACTCTTTTTATGGCAAAACTTGATTCCCATCTTTAGCACAACCACAGTTTTTAACATATATTTTCTATTTTACCACACAATAATTCTACCATGAACCTGAAACTGTCCAAAAAACTTATTTGTGGTCAATCTTATCATTTTTTTCTCTGCAAAAGTCACAAAAATTAAGATCAAACAGTTTTTAGGTTTTATAACAAAGATCAAACATGTGGAGAGTCATTTCTAAATGAATGTGAACAGCCCATGTGGTTGGCTAACTCACTGGTGAGTTCAGAGACGCCTGCGGGTTTAAGATCTGTTCTGAAATGATCACGCTTCAGTCTTGATGCCACTTTCATCCTTTGAAACATGTTTTGACCTCCTGATTTTCCCTTTGCTTTCAGCACTATGCGTCCATCATGAAGTACATCAGCCAGCCTCCTCTGCTGCTCGACGTCCACATCCACAAGCCGCTGCTTCCTGCTCGGACCTGGATGGACTCACTGCTGGCCTTCTTCCCTGGACTGCAGGTCAGAACAGGCCCTCTTCTCTCTCTGCTTGCTGAGTCATTTCTTCAGTAAATGTTGGTTCTGTTCCAGGTGTTGAAGGGAGACATCCGACCGGCTATTGAAACTCATGAGATGTTATACCAAGTCACCAAAAAACACAACTTCCTTCCAGAGGTAACCAGTTCAATTCCAGCTTTTTCAGTGCAGTAGGCCCTTTTTTGTGGCTGTGAAAACGCAGCATGCGGCTTTCTTCCGGAGCCGGAGCGGTTCAGGGTCGTATTTCATCTGGCTCTGCTGCACAGCAGCTTCACCTGATGGCGCTGACCCGTTTCGTCCTTCCGTTTGTCCTCAGGCGTTCACCACTGATTTCAGAGTTCACTGGGCTCAGCACCCCCTGAGGCCTGAGTTTGCAGAGAGCACGTACTTCCTTTTTAAGGTAATTTATCACATCACTTGGAAGGTATGCTTTTATCCATCCATTTTCCTCTGCTTTTTTGGGCCGGCTCATAAAACAAAGGATTCAATCAACAGAATTTTCTGATTTTCGCCGAAACTTATGCCAGAATTTTCTCCACCAAGGTTTTTTCTCCTTAGGTCAGTTAGAGCTGCACTGCTGTGCCTTCCTCAGTTCACATGTTTTAATTTCGGGTGACCACGCCTCTACCTTCTCATTCTTCAGGCCACCGGAGATCCGTACTACCTGGAGGCGGGTCGCACCATCCTGGAAAACCTGAACCGCTTTGCTCGTGTCCCCTGTGGTTTTGCTGCCATGAAGGATGTTCGCACTGGGAGCCATGAGGACCGGTCAGTGCATAGGGACTTCTTGTTGTCATGGCAACAGATGTGTAAACCCAATAACTGCATCAGAGAACTGAATTGAGTGAGTGTGACATCATCCATAGAAAATGGAAAATGTACTTTCGGCTCCAACCACATTAATTCAGTTCAGTGGCTGTTTTTCCCTGAAACGGTCGCTGCCATGTTGGAGCCAGACGTGCAGTAAGCAGTGATTGGTCTGACTCAGTCAATGTTTCTATGGCACCCACTCTCCCAAATCAGAGCTTGATGGAAGGCCACACCCCTGCCACTTGGAAGTGGGCAACACAAAATCAAACGTGTTGGACGTGGGAGCCAGCAGGCTCCACCTTCTTTACTTGAGGCATCTGATCGATCCGTTTATAACTTGAATAGCTTAACATTTGTTCCAGATGATTGGGCGAAACAAACTCTGGTTCACGTTAATGTCTTTTCTTAGCTAAAGAATGGTTATTCTGACCAACAGAATGACTGAGTAACAGCTGTTTATTTCTATGTAGAGCTCTATGGGATTTTGGCTTGTTGGAGCCAGCAGGTACTTCCTGTTTGGAACACCAGGGGGCGGAGTCACTCAGTCCAGTTCTCTGATACAGTTGATGGTAAAACCTGAGGAGAATTGCTCACATGACTGTGAATAGAACTGGTCCAGAGGAAACAGTTGGTCCGTTCTGAGATGATAGTTTTGCATTAGTCCAAACATTCTTGAAAATGTTGTCTTTTGAGGTCTGTAGTGTTGGACTGAGTTCTAGTGCTGCTTTTTTGGAGGAGCTGAACTTGCACATGTTGCCCCTCAGACACGTGCCCACATTCTTCCACATCCAACATTTGTCTCTTTTCCTGTCTCCATCTCCCAGGATGGACTCCTTCTTCCTTGCTGAGATGTTCAAATATCTCTTCCTGCTGTTTGCTGAGCCTCAGGATCTCCCCTTTGATGTGGAAGATTACATCTTCACGACGGAGGCCCACCTGCTGCCTCTGTCTCTGTCCACTGCGCCCCTCTCCTCCGCCGTCCCCTCCAACAGAACGGTAACCGCTGAAGCCTGTTTTTGTCTGGAAGCGTTCACTTATTTCAGGTTCTGATGAACTCTGTCCTTCTGTTAAAGTCAGAGGAGGAGCTCGATGATTCCAACTTTGATTGGACGTGTCCGAACACGCGCCTCCTGTTTCCTGACCCTGCCTTCCCTCGTAACCTGAGAGAACCGATCCGCAGCGCCATCGATAAGAGTTGCCCTCGCCCCGCCCTTCATCGGTAAGTGGGTGGGCCTTTTTCCTTTGCGTTTGTGCAGTCAGAGGTCAGACTGGGTCATGAGGTTCAGGGATCATTTATCTTTGCAGGGAGCCGGGAATGGGCCGTCCTCCTCTCAGAGCTCAGGACTTCATGGCGAACAACCCTGAACATCTGGAGCTGCTGAGGAGGATGGGGGTCAGTCTGATCCACCTGAAGGACGGCAGAGTGCAGCTGGTCCAGCATGCTTCACAGGTGAACCCTGCTGTGGAAAACAGGCTCTGATTGTTTGATCACAGTTGTGTTTAAAGGATTTGTGTGGGTTTTTTAAACCCAACTTGGGAACTCTTTCAGTCGTACCTCAAGTGTTCTTGGCTTGTGCTCCTCCTCTGTTTTTAGACTCTCTCTTCTCTTCTTCTGCTGGCAGGCGGTGAGCTCGGTGGCAGCAGAGGATGGTGTACGTTTCATGCAGGAGATGATGGAGCTGTCCAGCCAGCAGCAAAAAGAGCAGCTTCCTCCAAGAGCCATTCAGATCATCTCACACCCGTTCTTTGGCAGGGTTGTTCTAACTGCAGGCCCGGCACAGTTTGGCACAGACCTGTCCAAAAGCTCCACCGGGGTGGGTCAGGTTTACTTGCCCCAGATGAGACTGTATAGGTCCAGAGGGCACTAACTTCGCTGTGCTCCTTCTACATGCAGATACGAGGCTTTATCACCGTGGCGGAGCCTTACAGCGGCTGCTCTGAGATCACCAACGCCGAGTACGTCCAGGGCCACATCGCTCTCCTGCAGAGGGGCCAGTGCATGTTTGCAGAGAAGGCCCGGCACATCCAGAAGGCCGGAGCAATCGGAGGCATTGTCATCGGTGAGTGTGGGATGAAACTACACACCATGCATGGTGACTGATGTGTGACCAGATCAGTGCCTCCAATGCCTGTCTGCCGGACCGCTGTGCACGCCAACGGCTAAATATGGAGGATTTATAATGAATGATTATGATTTATTTCTGACAGATTGAAGAATAACTCACAGTGACACCTTTCTTAGAAAAACGAAGAAAACCCAGTTGTAAAACAGAAGAGTGTAGTGATTGAAAAACTGGTAACCAACAGCTGATGGGTCCTATTTGCGTGTTTGTGATGTGAGATCCTCTTCAGTCTGTTTCTTTCCTCTTAGATGACAATGAGGGCAGCAGCAGCGACACGGCGCCCCTCTTTCAGATGGCTGGAGATGGCCGCAGTACGGATGACATCACCATGCCACTGCTGTTTCTGTTCCATAAGGAGGGGAACATCCTTCTGGAGGCGCTGAAGGAGTACAGGCAGGTGGAGGTGCTGCTGAGCGATAAAGCCAGGGACAGAGGTACGATAATGCTTCGGTCCAAGATGAGACGGTTCATAAAAAACTGGTATTTAAAATTGGACTAAATTTTAAAAAACTGATTTTTGGTGAATTTTATTTAATTTACAGTGTTAAAGGCAAAAAAAACATTTTATAGTGTGTTTCACAGAAGCTACCACAAAATTCTGACCAATCAACATGAAATGAAACGCATTAAAATCATCAAATAAACATAAAACATGTATTAAAGTCATGTTTTTACAGCAATATTTTACAAGAGTACATGGAACCATATTGCATTCAATTAAAAAAGGGGTGATCTTCGCTGATTTTCTTTCCTGTTTTTTTATTCTAATTATTTGAAGAACTGCAAACAGCGGGACACTAACCTCATCTGCTCATGGCAACTACACACGTGGACAAAATTGTTGGTACCCCTCAGTCAAAGAAGGAAAAACCCACAATTCTCACTGAAATCACTTGAAACTTACAAAAGTAACAATAAATAAAAATTTATTGAAAATTAAATAATCAAAATCAGCCATCACTTTTGAATTGCTGATTAACATAATTATTAAAAAAAACAAACTAATGAAACAGGCCTGGACATAAATGATGGTACCCATAACTTAATATTTTGTTGCACAACCTTTTGAGGCAATCACTGCAATGAAGCGATTTCTGTATTTGTCAATGAGCGTTCTGCAGCTGTCAACAGGTATTTTGGCCCACTCCCCATGAGCAAACTGCTCCAGTTGTCTCAGGTTTGATGGGTGTCTTCTCCAAATGGCATGTTTCAGCTCCTTCCACAGATGTTCAATGGGATTCAGATCTGGGCTCATGGAAGGCCACTTTAGAATAGTCCAACGCTTTTCTCTCAGCCATTCTTGGGGGTTTTTGGCTGTGTGTTTTGGATCGTTGTCCTGTTGGAAGACCCATGACCTGCGACTGAGACCAAGCTTTCTGACACAAGGCAGCACATTTCTCTCCAGAATGCCTTGATAGTCTACAGATTTCATTGTACCTTGCACACATTCAAGACACCCTGTGCCAGATGCAGCAAAGCAGCCCCAAAACATGACTGAGCCTCCTCCATGTTTCACCGTAGGGACAGTGTTCTTTTCTTCGTATGCTTGGTTTTTGAGTCTATGAACATAGAGTTGATGTGCCTTACCAAAAAGCTCCAGTTTGGTCTCATCTGTCCAAAGGACATTCTCCCAGAAGCTTTGGGGCTTGTCAACATGCATTTTTGTAAATTCCAGTCTGGCTTTTTTAGGATTGTTTTTCAGCAGTGGTGTCCTCCTTGGTCGTCTCCCATGAAGTCCACTTTGGCTCAAACAACGACGAATGGTGCGGTCTGACACTGATGTACCTTGGCCTTGGAGTTCACCTTTCATTTCTTTGGAGGTTGTTCTGGGCTCTTTGGATACAATTCCAACGATCCGTCTCTTCAATTTGTCATCAATTTTCCTCTTGCAGCCACGTCCAGAGAGGTTGGCTACTGTCCCGTGGGTCTTGAACTTCTGAATAACATGAGCCACTGTTGTCACAGGAAGTTCAAGCTGTTTAGAGATGGTCTTATAGCCTTTACCTTTAAGATGTTTATCTATCATTTGTTTTCGGATGTCCTGGGACAATTCTCTCCTTGGCTTTCTGTTGTCCATGTTCAGAGTGGTACACACCTTTTCACCAAACAGCAGAGTGACTACTTGTCTCCCTTTAAATAGGCAGACTGACTGATTATGAGTTTGGTAACACCTGTGATGTCAATTAAAGGACACACCTGAGTTAATCATGTCAGTCTGGTCAAATAGTTTTCAATCTTTTATAGAGGTACCATCATTTTTGTCCAGGCCTGTTTCATTAGTTTTTTTTTTTTTAATAATTATGTTAATCAGCAATTCAAAAGTGATGGCTGATTTTGATTATTTAATTTTCAATAAATGTTTATTTATTGTTACTTTTGTAAGTTTCAAGTGATTTCAGTGAGAATTGTGGGTTTTTCCTTCTTTAACTGAGGGGTACCAACAATTTTGTCCACGTGTGTATAAGATGACCTTCCGCTTAGTTTATGTGCTCATCACAATGTCGACAGTCTATTTGGTTCTTCCTATGAACTTTATCCACACACATTCCAGCAAACAGTTGAGGAAGTTTCAAATATTGACTGATATGAACTGACTGGTGATTGGAGCAGATTTTAAGGAAGGAAACAGGTAAGGAGGACGTGATGGAGAAGTCTGGTGTTCAGGACAGGAATAGAGGAGGACAGATGGTAGTGGACTTTGCTAAAAGAATAAAAATGTTAGTGGAGAAGATATTTTACCAGAAAAGAAAGGAGAGAGGAGAACATGCGTTGATTAGTTTGTCTCCTGATGTTGTAATCTGAAAGAGATCTGAGAAGTGGTGTCTGGAAAAAGTGATGACAGCGGAACAGAGATTGATGTGCTGCAGGTTAGAATGGTCGTGGATAGGGCTGGAAATGTGTAGAAAGGTTACTAAAGTGGGATGGAAAGGTGGAAGGAGAACCTTGAAGGTCTGATGAATAAAGGAACACCTCAGAGAGCACACGGGAGAAGAGGTGGATGTGGACCATGATCAAAGATCAGTAAGGATAAAGTGTGGAGGGCGAGGATTGAAGAGTGGAAAGGCAGTTGGTCCTGACAACATACCTGTAGGCACAGAAGAGTTTAAGGGAGGTGGCTGCAGAGTTTCTGACTGGACAGTTTAAGAAGATTTTAGTCAGAAGATTCTTGAAGAATTGAGGAGAAAAGTTCTGGTTCCATTTTTAACGAGAAGGGAAAAATGCAGACAAACTACAGAAGAATAAAACTGAACTCTATCAGATGCTTGAGCCACTCGGCTCGTGATGTGGAGGAGCAGCTCTTATGGAGTGACTGAGCGCCCCACCTGAACAGCAGGTCCTTCCTGCTCGTGGGGGGGCTGAGAACCCTCACAGTTCTCCTCATTCTTCACCTGTTTTCCTAATTCTCCCCATCTTCCTGTAACTGTTCCTCTCTTTTATCTCTTTCTTCTGTCCTTAACTCTGCCCTTTGGCTGCGCAGACGCCATATTCAAAGGTAAACCTCTTCCTGGCAGTCTGGTGGAGGGCAGTAAGTATGTTCTTTTTACACCCCCCACCCCCATTGTCATGTCTTTACCCCTCCTCATTCCTCTGTCTGACCCTAATGTTCAATCATGGCAAACATTCATGTGATTACACCTTTAGTGTTGAGCCTTAAAAGTGAAAACCCTTAAAGACCCACTCCCATGAAAGGTGTGTTATAGATAGATAGATATGAAAATGGATCTAAAGATGATCGGATTGGGTCTTTGAAGGTGAAATTCTTTACCTGTAATCTCAAATGTGCTAATAAGCTCAGATTTGTTTGTTTTAGAACCACATTGATGCAACTCTCTGTAGTCCATTTACTCCTGCTTTCATAGTGCAGGGAAGCTTGAAAGCCTGCATGCTGCAGGAAGCATGACTCACCGTCACTTACAGCTGCCAGCGTCTCTATAAAAACGGTTCTATTTCTGACCCAGGCGGGTCCAAAGAGAGCGCGTGCAGACTGAGGAGGGGGAGGAAAGGTGTATTACTTCTCAGCTTCACTCCTGCTGCCTTTTCAGGTGCGGATGTGAAAGACGCAGAGGAGGACTGTCAAACTGAGGCTACAAGCCCCGCCCCCTCTGAACCTGTTGGCCAGACTCAGATGAGCTCAGTGGAACTGGGTGAAAAAGCTCCGGAGGAAGTTTCCTCTGCACAGAAGGAAGCGTGTGTGGATGACGACCGTCGTCCTGCAGAGGGAGTGAGTCCTGTAGATCCACCCGCTGACCCGGCTCAGCCCAAAGACGATAGAGACTCCAACGAGCCTGAAGATCGGCGGGACTCCAGCAGCCAGTCGGTGGATGAACTGTTGGCTGATTGGCAGGAAGACCTGGAGGCATTTAGGCAGATGGAGAAGGACGAGCTCTGACAGCCATTGTACCCTGGGACGGTGGTTTGACCCTGCTGTGAGGACGGAACTGGGAGGGATGTGTTTTCCCAGAATTCCATTCTGCATTGGATGAGCGTGGCATTGCTGACAGGAAGCTGTCATGAAGGTTTCTTCCTTCTGTTCTCTGCTAGATGAGCAGAGGACACCTGCATCCCTGGAACCTAAAGTCATCCTTACAGTGTAGAGGATGGTTGAGAGACCCGGGGTATGAACGGGCTTCACGTTCACTTCCTGTTTTCTTATCATTCATACTAAACTTGTAACAATGGCTTACGTTCTGTTCATTTCTGTGCATTTCTGAATTCTTATGCCTCGTTGGGGGACCACGTTTTCTCTCTCGCTAATTCATTGACCAGCTGATTTTGCTAGAATTCAACGATCGTTTGTGATTATATATCTAGTATTTTAATGGTTTGGTGATTGTTGGTAAACAATGAGAATCAGGTTCATTTGTTAAACAAAATATCCTTTTCCTGGAAAAATTGAATTCATTTGGAAGACGTGTGAAGATTAATGTATATATGTATATGTACAGACATTGCTGTTTGCTCAGGTTCAGGTTCCCACATCGAGCAGGTTTAGGACCACACGGATGCAGACACTTCCTGCTGCCGCCACGGGAGGGCGCTGTACAACCTGTTTATGACGCTAATCTGTAGCAAAGTCAACAAGTTTACAGAACGAGAATCAATAAAGTTTTAAAAAAAGAAATGTGGAGTATAAAAGTTTCTGTTCAGTTGTAGAAACCGGAAGGGTTATGCCATATTTAAAACGAACTTTAAAAGGAGGCGGGGAAAAGAAATATTTTATAGGGAAAACAAAACTGTTTTTATAGAAAAACACGGAAGTGACGATTTTGAAATCAGTTTGTCCTTTTTTTGTAAAGAAAAGAAAACTCCTATAAGCTGAAAGTGGGTTCTCCCACCCGATGACTCAAGTCTACAAATGGACTTTGCGGACATGATTTCTAAAACAATTCTGGCTCTTCTGATGTTTAAGGTCTTCTTTTTATATCAACTTTTTTCCATGTTCCATGTTGGACATTTCCCAGAGTGCATCTCGGCATCAGTCGGAATGTCGTCGTGGAAAGCAGCGTTTTGTGATGGAACATTTTTTACTGCACGAGGATTAAGCTTGTAAACCTTTTTCCTTATAAAGTCCATTTAGAAACTAGTAGATAATCTTTTTAAGCATTTAAAAGTGACATTTAATGAGTTCTTGAGTTGTTCCACGTTTGGATGAATCTGGATCGAACAAAAACAAATCCTCATGAATAAAAAAATGTTTTGGTAACTAGACTTGATCTAATATTCTCCCTTTAAATGTCTTTTAAAACATTTTATTTGAAGTATTTTCTTCAACCACGTCTCTGTTGACGTCGCTGCTCCATATTTCGTTAGTTTTTCATGTGAGTTTGAAATGTCAAAATGAACTTGTGGCGCGCGCATCCTCGCATATTTCACGTCAGTTTCATTTTCAGCGTGACTACGTCAGAAGAGGCCCCGCCCCCCGGCTGGGACCACAGCCTCTGGGCGGCTCAGCTCCGGCCGTGATTGGCGGGTCGTAGGAGCAAGATGGCGGCAGTGCAGCGCGCGGCAGCGGAACCCTGAGATGACGCAAGCTTCAGTTTACGTTCAGCCCTCTCGGCTCCGAGCTCTCCAGTCTCCACAGTAGATCCCGACCGCCGCTGGAGCCCGGAAGGCTGGCCGGGGACCCTTCAGTGGACCGAGCGGAACCGGTTCCTCTGAGTAAGTTCCAGCGCGGATCTGGTTCCGTGAAAAGGAGCCGTTTCTGCCGCGTTCTCGCGGCGGGCTGCCTCCCGCTTTCCTCGGTGCTTCCTCGTTGCGCTCCCGGCGCCCTGCTTCCTGTTTACGGGCCGTCTGCCGGGGAGCCTTTGCTTCGCAGACGGGTCGGAACCGTTCGGGTGCTGCTGAGCCCAGTAGAGCCCGCTCGTTTGCATTGGACCCCGCTGCTTCATCTTTATACATTTTCCACTCGTCCTGCCCCCCACCCCCCGGTCTGAGGAAACGGGAAACAGGGAAGACCTGTGCGGACCCGGGCGAGCCACGTTTGAAGGAACACGCACGGCCTCGCCCCCCCGGGGGGGACAAAGCCCCCAGTGTCTCTCTGGAGCGCGGCTGACCACAGCTGCTGGGCGGTGGTGCCCGTCGTGATCCGGGGGGGTGGGGGTCCGTGACCGCGCGTGGGGCTTCCTGCTGCCGTCTGCGCAGACGCGTCTGCGTCTGCAGTCCGTCTTCATTCCTCGTTGGAGCTGCTGCACGTGCCTGCTGCATCTCAGCTGATGCGCAGGCGCGCCGCAGCTCATGATTGAATGTGTTTCCTCTTCTCTCACACTCCTGTAAACCTCTCGATACCAAAGGGAGGTTTCCATCTGCCCAAGAGGTCTTTAAACGCACCATATGGTCTGTGTCAGACAGCAGGTCATTGCAGCATCCCTCTGCTCTGAGGCTGGTCTGAGCATCCTGTCACCAGCAGCTGACGGACAGCTTGTTTATGTTCCCAGAAATCCTGCCAGCGGATGCTGCAAGCCTCCCCCGACTACTTTATTCTTGATTTATCCACCCCCATCTGCCCTCCTCGCTTTCATTTGTTTGCACTGATGGCTCACATATGGCTTCTTGATCCCACGTCCAGTAGAGAGAGACTAAAATATGAGTCTCACTCCTCCTCTGTCTATCTTACTGAGCCAGGCAGATCTATTCTTAGTCCTCCTTCCGTATCCCATCAATCATCTGCATCATCTCCTGCAGTCACCTCCTGACCCATGCTGATGAAAAGCAGTGAAGAAGAGCATTCGGTCGCTGCTGGGGTCATCATGCAACACCTGTGATGTCACTGTGGGAAGAGGTGGTGCGTTTCCATGGTTACCGGGATGTCTCCTCCATCTGTTGGGTGGGAGTTCCCTCAGATCCAAACCTTGTGTTTTGAATGAAGCTGGGCTGTTTGTCCTGTGCTGTGAAGAGCATCAGAACCCGTCCAGGTTCTGTTTGCTGGTTTGGCGGCTGCTGTCGCCTGACAGTCGGCGTGTCTTTCAGGTAACAGAACCAAAGCTGGAGTGTTTGGAAAAGAGAAGAAAACCCAAGGAAGGGCAGTAGTTCAGAGGATTTGGTGTTTCTCTGAGGTGTCGGTAAGAACATGCCTAAATCTGAATGCAGTTTCCACAGTTGAGTGCAGATACATAAAGCAGAACACAATTTAGGGAGATTCAAACTGCAATAGAAAATGTCTGTCATTACTTTCAAATCATTAACTGTAACGTTTGTTAACATTATGCAGATAAGATGCAAACACTGCTGCTCTCCTGCTGGTAAGATGTGAACTTTAACATGTAAAGCCAGAAAACTTCATTATCTAATTAACATTTCTCATCAATTACATTAGGTTTCAGTGGTTAAACATGAAATGTGAGCTAATCTCATTAACTAACAGAAAGTCATTTCAGAAAGGGATTCCTCAGCAAACATAAACTTAGTTTAGTGTCGCGCTGCAACATCTACCTGTATGTGCGCTTTTATGTTAGCAAACAAACAAATGCAACTTGTTGAAGATGTTGCTACAGCTTCTCACTTCAGCTTCAGGTTAAAGCTCCCTCTACTCAGTGGCTTCATGTGCAGCTGGGACGAGGTATCCTTCCGCGCTGGTATATAGTCCTGTTCAGATTTTCAGTCTTTACAGCAGTGTGCTGCTGCCTGCCTGCATCACTACCGTCTGCACACACGGGCGTGCACAGGAGTCTGTGTATAATAGTCTCCTGCCATCTGCGTATATTGTTGCACTGCTGTCTGCGCGTGGGCGGGCACTACTGTCTGCGTTTTATGACACACTGCCGCCTGCGCGCCGCTCTGGATGAGAACAGTTTTGTGCTGGATCCTTGCAGTAAACAGGGACTGACTGCGTGATGCTTCCCGTCTCACGGTACAGCTTTTTTCTGCGTCTCCTGACGTGTTTATGGTCTAGTTTATTGGCGTCAGAACTCTTCACACCCTTTTGTTAGAGTAATGGTGCTGCGTTCATGGACCTTCATCCAGCTCAGACTCTGCACAGACTTGTTCCAGCTGTTTCCCTTTCATTGTAAATAGAAACCCCTTCTGATGCCTTCATGACATCAGTGTGTTTTTCTGCTGCACAGACAGCATGTTCATGAGGATGTGCATGAAACAAGCATCTGAAGTATCCAACCAGTTCCACCTATGGAAGGAGGGCTTCAGTAACAGGAGGTCTTTGGAAACGCTTTTTAGGGATGCAGTGATTAATTTTACAACAATTCAATTCATACCATCATTTGTGGTTGCTGATTTGATTCCTTTCGGTGTATTACAGCACTACTTTTATGCCTGTTTATGTCTGTTAGTTGCTGTTGAACCTCAGCAGACATGTTGGATGTTTCTGCGCAGTCGAGCTGCGGTTTGCATCTTAACTGCAGACTCGAGGCTGAATCGCAGCTGAAGCACCAAACATTTCCGCCTTTTCTTTCACAGAGCGACGCAGCTGAATCGCACGCTTCAAACTGATGTCCGTTTCCTTCAGTTGTGCTAATTGCTAATGAATATTGATGTGACCATTCTCTCTGTCTGCAGCTTGTTGGTTGGTTTGTTTGCAATTCAGATGATCTGGGAACATATGAGCGCGCTCAGTGTGGAGCAGCAGCTGAACACAGTAAACAGGCTGACTGCAGCCGCCATGGAAGGTTAAACCACCATTTAAACAAAGAACAACTTGAGTAGAAGTGGCGTGAGCCAGCCGACGCTGATCTCCTGAGCTTTGGTGGTTCTGCTTCAGCATCTCCACGTTTGTTTGATCCTGTCCTTCACGCTGAAGCAGCTGAAGGTTTGACCCCGTTTCAACCCCAGCAGCTCCAGTTCACCTGCAGCCGGCGTGGGAAACGGCATGTGCATCCGCCCTCGTATGAAAACCCAAACACGACTTTAAGTATTTATTTTAGCATCAAGCCGGTTCCAGGGTTTGGCTGCTGGTGGAGACGCGGAATGATCCGGATCTTGGCTTTTACCGCAACAAAGCTTCAGTTTTGGGTCTGCAGAGCTTCTCTAAGCCTGAACGCATCTTGAACTTCCGTCATAAATAAATGCGCTGCAGTTTTCCTTTGACACAAAGTGAGGTTGCAGTTCAGTCTGCAGGACAGAGCAGCTTCGGGATGCCCCGCCTCCCTGCCTCGCCATGCTGCTGCTTCAGGTTCAAACTGCTGGGAAAATACCGAGCACTTTGCATGTTTAGCTCTGGAATTCCATTCGTTTTTCTGTGTTAAGAGACGATGCTTCTGTCACTTTTTTGAAAGCATGTGGTGTCACGTTCTGCCTCTGATCTCTGAATTCTAACCTTCTCGTTAAAAAAACAATATGAAGCCGCTCTTCTTTACACTTATCTGACTCAAAGCAGACTCAACGTGAACAGTTTACTCATCTCCCAGAACCTCCATTTACAAACGCGTCTTGAAGAACAGCAAATGGCAACAATGAACACAACCCAATGAAATGGTTTCAATCCATCCTGACTCAGAACTTCTGGGGTTCTGACTCGGTTCAAGAGCAGCTGGACTTTAAATGTTCTGCTCCTGAACTGAAGCTCCTTCAGAAGCTCACAGGACATCAGGCTCTGCATTCACTGGAGCTTCCTCTTCTGCTGGCATAAATCTACAGTTAAAGTTACGTTTTTACATGTAATCTGGGTCGGTTTAAAACGGTTGGATAACTGGGTCAGTTGTTCGTTTTCTTCCAGTCCGACGCCGTGTTGTAGACCAGTCCTGAGCAGCGGTTCTCCAGCCCGTATGAAGGCTTCGCAAACATGTTTCTCCTTGGTGTCTGAGCGCAGAGACCCGTGTTGGTTGTTGTTACTTTACTCTGACCCGCGACCCGCTGGAGCGTAACGGCGCGTCAGCAAAGGATAAGCAGCTGTTTTGTCTACAAACCCAGTTTCTGTTCTGGTGTTGATCCTTTGTCCTTGTACACGTTCCACAGGTCGCTGACGGATGCTTGGCACATTTGAAGAAGTTCTATGCTCTCTAGTGAAAATGTTTTTGAGAAGTTTTCCATTTTCATTGGGCTTAACTGCAGTAAAATATGCAGTGACGAGAGCAAAGCAACAGGGGAAGAATCCAAACAACCTGGATTGAACAGGCTGCCGTTTGGATCCTTCACCATTCCTGCCATTTCCAGAAATCCTGCCTTATTTGCTGCCGATCAGGTGTGTTCAGCCAATCAGGAGCTTCAACGGCAGGTTGGTTGGAAAACATGTTGGACACCGGCCCTCGAGGCCTGGAGTCCGACACCCTGTTGTACTCAGAGTGGAAACAGGAATCTTCTTCTGTCAGGTTGAATTCCTGGTTTGTGATTCCTCGTTTTCGTGTCTTTCCATGATTTTTTTTCACGTCCAGGAAGAACTGCTCTGACATCATCGCTCTGGTGCTCCTCAGTGGGTTGCAGACGGTTCTGCTGAACCTGCTTCGGGTCAGTGCAGTTCATTGACCTCCTTCAGTCTCAGAGGAACGTTGGAGATAAATGGTTCTCCTCATTTCTGAGGCTGCTGGTCTGCACTGCTCCTCCAGAGTGACCAACGGTCACCAGGTGATCCACGCTGTCAGCTGAAAATGTCCGTTGGTGATGTTTGCTGTAAGTGTTTCCTGTGAAGTTTCGTTTATTAGAATTGAACTTTTGAAGGTAGTCTTTCATATTTAGGTGACACCGCCGGCAGAAATCCCTGTTTGATTAGAAGTTGAGATGAGAAACAAACTTTTTAGCCGATGATGATGAAGCCGTAAACCCACAGAGGTTCCTTTGGGGGTTCAGAGGAGAACGTCTGATCTTCATGGGTTTTATGAAGCAACAATAAAGGACAACATTTCAGGGATAAACAGTAAAAAGAGAACAGCATTAATCACCAAATCTCCAGTCCGGAGAACCCGGAAGCGCTCGTGGTTGCTTCCACACACACACACCCCCCCCCCCCCCCCACCACCACCACCACCACCACAGGGAGACCCTTCTCCTTAAGGAACCTCATGGGAAAAACTTGATGAAACTTTCATCCATGGCTTCAGTCAGCTCTGCAGCCGGTTTTTCCTGCTTCACAGTCGCCTCTGGCACAACCGCGTTAGTGCAGACATAAGCGCCGCACACGCCCTGGACTGCAGCGTGCACATGCAAGCAGCAACATGCACAGCTCCTTTTCACCTCCTTTGACAAACGGACTCGTTGAAGCAGACGAGTGCGGCGTGGATGCGACCTCCAGGTATGCGGTCTCACATGTCGTACGCTCGTGACTGTGACGTGCACAAACCTTTGCGGGTGAATGCGGCGTATGAGGCTGTATGTTACAGTTCTGCCTGTGAGGTTGGACTTTCTGTGGTGAAGTGGCGTGGATCTCCAAGTGTTCACCAGATCGGTTCCGGCGTGTTTGTGTGATGGCTGCCACAGGCATGTCCTATAGACACGCTGCAGCTTCCAGGCGAGCTGGACGCAGCGGCGTGCTGCCAGGCTGCAGAGCGCTGTCTGAGGCTGAACACGTGACCTCATGGGAAAGCCACGTTTGGATCACGTTCACTTTTTTTGGGGTTCATTGAAATATGGGGGTGTTCTGATGACACCTCAAAGGTGAACTGAGGTGATGTCAAGTCAAGAAACCTTTGGATCTGGACGCTCGGTGGGTTGTGACCTTCACGCTTTGCTCTTCAGGTTCTCCTGTTTCCTGGTGTGTTTGTTTACACCAGGAAAGCTGCATCTTCTGACCTGCTGGTGACACGGACGGGTTACGCTGCCGCAGAACATCCCTGACATGTCGCCTCAGTGGGTTTTTGAGCTGTAACCTGTGAGCTCCTCATCCAGCAGCCGCAGCTCTGGGTCTATTTTTGGCCACTTCTATTCACAGTTTCAATACTGACAAATCAAAGCCTTTTGAGCAGATGCAGCCCACACGCCGGAGACCCTTTGAAACCTAACGTCTCTCAGACAGCGCCGCTCCTCCTCCTCAGCGTTTGCACACAGGGAGAAGGTTCTGCTCTCCTCCTCACTGCTCCTGAGGCTCTTGGGCTTTGTTTGGTTTGAATCTCTTTCGTGATTTTTGGAGGTTTTGCTTCATGGCTGCAGGCTGTAGACACTGTGGCTTCCTGCAGTTTCTGCTTTGGTGCAGCGTCCTCCTCTGGTTCAGAGATGTGACGGCGTGCTCCTGGTGCACATGGTGGGGGTCGTGGCCCCAAATCGAAGCTCCTAATGTGTTAAACGTTTTTCTGGTGAGAGCCCATTCTCCAGTGTCAAGCAGAACAGTTTCACCTCCTCTCTGCTCCTCCTTCCTCCTCACACTCCTGGAGGTCAGCTGCTCTAAAGGAGTAAATGCTGACCCCCCCCCCGCTGCCTTCAGTGGAGCTTCGAGCTTTGTCTTCCAGCTTTCAAAGCCCCTCATCCTCCTCCTCATCTGTGACTCCCCCTTTTCCACACTGCTCTGCTGTCTGTCTGTGCAGACGTCCGTCATTTCTGTGTAGACGGCAGAAGACTGAAACGGCGTGAATGAAAGCGTCCATGAAGTGTGGGTGCGTGGGACGCTGTGACTGACAGTGATGTTCACAGCATCTCCATCCATCTGCTGGGGGGGCTTCCTGTCCTGATAATAAAAGACTTTTGTTCCTTTAGAGGAAATTCTTCAAACTTTTTTATGATTTGTGAAAAGTGAGGAGGCGTTTAAGACGAATCAATCAGAGCAATTCATTTGATAAGATGTAATATTTATTTAAAAAAACATAGTTTATTTTTATCTGTGAAAAACTGTGAGATTTATTGCTAAGTTTGACCTTTTTTCAAATTAGTATTTATAAAAAAAGTGTTTTTTCCAAACTAAACTGTTTTTGGAGCAGAAAAATAAATCCAATTGTATCTGAAACTTTAAAATTCAACTACATGTCAAAAACGGTTAAAACCAGGTAACCACCATTTACCATTCAATGGAAAAAATATAATATAATGAAAATATTATAACAGTATTAATAATAACAGTTAAAAATAAAAAACATGTCTTGATGTTTAAAAGTTGTATTTTAATCATCATAAAAAGCTCAGTGTATCTGCTGGAAAATCAGTGAGAAGCTGCGGTTGATTATTTTGACTTCATCAATAAAAGGACCAAAGGAGGAAGTGTTGATTCCCATAATGCAACTCTGTTGTAGATCTGAGAACAGTTTTTATTTATGCAGACTTTACAAAATGCGCTCTGCTCAACATGTTTCTCCAACATTTGAGGAACTGAAAGTTGTTTGCTTACAGAGGAGATGAACTCCTGGACCTGTGTGACGAATGAGCCCCAATCATGCTTATCACACCGCCCTGTTTGACTCTTCAAAGGAGGGTTTGATCTGCCGTGATGTTTGGTTTTCCAGCAGCATCAGCTTCAGGCAGACGGTGAAGGTTCTCACAGTGGATGGATGGGACAACAGTTTCAATCCCAGACATGAGGCTGTCTGCTGGTTGTGGGTTCAAATCCCTGACTAGACAGACGTAACCATAAAGAAAACACGTTCAGAAGGAAGAAACTGAGGCAGTTATTCTGTTTTCCAATAATCTGCTAAACTAAAGTTTTTTTGTCCACTGCTGTCCTGAACGTTGCAGCCGAACACGTCACGGATCTCTTGGATGCTCAGGTGCGTTTCCACAAGGCTTACATGTGCGTCATGATCTTTCTGATGAGACCTTCAAACCTGCGGACGGGGGTCTTTCCCCAGGAGATCTGCTTCAATATCTGTGAACTATGGGTTTGTGTGAGGTGGCGTTCCGGATCGCTGCTAAACTGGGTCCTCTGTGAGCGCCACGCCCAGAAAGCGCCGGAGCTTCTGCTTTTGTGGACGTGCTGATGATCAATGAGGTGGATTATCAGCAGCTGATGCTGTCGAGCTTCTGAACTCTGGATTTCACACGCGGATCACGATTTATGGAGCAGCTTTGGTTAAATATTGACCGCTGGAATATTTGGTCTGTCGTAAAAGAACTGTAACAGAAGAAGTTAACTGTGTTTTCCTGCGTTCAAAAGCTTTTGTTGTGAAGCAAATCTATTTCAGCATCAAAGATACTTAAGATCTAAAATGCCTCCAAATCTGCTGATGTGAGCCTCTGTGGTCCAGACTGATGAGTAATTCAGAGAACTGTAAGAACTAGATCTTGTAGAACCATCTGGGTACCATGTGTCACCTGACACCCTCAGCATGTAAGCTCCTCCCCTCGAGGGGAGTCTGGTTTGTGCGTCTCCTGGTGCTGACGTGAACCTTCTGTTCTTGGTCCCCACCAGGTGCGAGTGCGATGAGGAGCGGCTCCAGGGAGTGAGGCCATGGGCTGCACCTCTGCCAAGCAGGTGTCGGCCGTGCCCAACGATGAGGAGGGACGCGGCAAGGTCTACAGCAACGGGGACGCCTTCTCCGGTCAGTACACGCCGTCACAGCTCCGCCCCCGCGCGGGAGGAGGTCATCCGCAGCTGCAGATTTACACAAGTCAGACACATGCTGGCAGTTCTGGAGAGGAACAGGAACTGATGGTGCCGTGTGCGGTTCTGATGACTTACCAGGACAAATATTTACTGCCAACGCGGTCGGGCCTGAAAACCATTTCACGCGTCCTTTGTTCTCTGATCTCATCGCCGTTCCCTCCAGTGAGGATGTTTATGGCGATAAGCTCCGAGGAAAATCAAACCGAGACGTTCTCGGTTTGAGGAGAACCACGGAGACGTCCTCCGTTTGAGGAGAACCACGGAGACGTCCTCCGTTTGAGGAGAACCACGGAGACGTCCTCCGTTTGAGGAGAACCACGCAGACGTTCTCCGTTTTTAGAACCACACAGACGTTCTGCGTTTGAGGAGAACCACGCAGACGTTCTCCGTTTTTAGAACCACACAGACGTTCTGCGTTTGAAGAGAACCACGCAGACGTCCTCCGTTTGAGGAGAACCACTCAGACGTTCTCCGTTTTTAGAACCACACAGACGTTCTGCGTTTGAAGAGAACCACACAGACGTTCTGCGTTTGAAGAGAATCACGCAGACGTTTTCGATTTGAGAAGAACGACGCAGACGTTCTCCGTTTGAGGAGAACCACGCAGACGTTCTCTGTTTGAGGAGAACGATGCAGACACTCTTCCTTTGAGGAGAACCACGCAGACACTCTTCGTTTGAGGAGAACCACGCAGACGTTCTTCATTTGAGGAGAACGACGCAGACGTTCTCCGTTTTTAGGAGAACCACACAGACGTTCTGCGTTTGAAGAGAACCACACAGACGTTCTGCTTTTGAAGAGAACCACACAGACGTTCTCCATTTTTAGGAGAACCACACAGACGTTCTCCATTTTTAGGAGAACCACACAGACGTTCTACGTTTGAAGAGAACCACGCAGACGTTCTTCATTTGAGGAGAACGACGCAGACGTTCTACGTTTGAAGAGAACCACGCAGACGTTCTTCATTTGAGGAGAACGACGCAGACGTTCTGCGTTTGAAGAGAACCACGCAGACGTTCTTCATTTGAGGAGAACGACGCAGACGTTCTGCGATTGAAGAGAACCACACAGACGTTCTGCGTTTGAAGAGAACCACACAGACGTTCTGCGTTTGAAGAGAACCACACAGACGTTCTCCATTTTTAGGAGAACCACACAGACGTTCTACGTTTGAAGAGAACCACGCAGACGTTCTTCATTTGAGGAGAACCACGCAGACGTTTTCCGTTTTTAGGAGAACCACACAGACGTTCTGCGTTTGAAGAGAACCACACAGACGTTCTCCGTTTTTAGGAGAGCAACACAGACGTTCTCGATTTGAGGAGAACCACGCAGACGTTTTCGATTTGAGAAGAACCACGCTGACGTTCTCCGCTTGAGGACGACCACGCTGACGTTCTCCGCTTGAGGACGACCACGCAGACGTTCTCCGCTTGAGGAGGACCACGCAGACGTTCTCCGCTTGAGGAGGACCACGCAGACGTTCTCCGCTTGAGGAGAACCCCGCAGACGTTCTCCGCTTGAGGAGAACCCCGCAGACGTTCTCCGCTTGAGGAGAACCCCGCAGACGTTCTCCGTTTGAGGAGATCCCCGCAGACGTTCTCCGCTTGAGGAGGACCACGCAGACGTTCTCCGCTTGAGGAGGACCACGCAGACGTTCTCCGCTTGAGGAGGACCACGCAGACGTTCTCCGCTTGAGGAGGACCACGCAGACGTTCTCCGCTTGAGGAGGACCACGCAGACGTTCTCCGCTTGAGGAGGACCACGCAGACGTTCTCCGCTTGAGGAGGACCACGCAGACGTTCTCCGCTTGAGGAGGACCACGCAGACGTTCTCCGTTTGAGGAGGACCACGCAGACGTTCTCCGCTTGAGGAGGACCACGCAGACGTTCTCCGCTTGAGGAGGACCACGCAGACGTTCTCCGTTTGAGGAGGACCACGCAGACGTTCTCCGCTTGAGGAGAACCCCGCAGACGTTCTCCGCTTGAGGAGAACCCCGCAGACGTTCTCCGCTTGAGGAGAACCCCGCAGACGTTCTCCGTTTGAGGAGATCCCCGCAGACGTTCTCCGCTTGAGGAGGACCACGCAGACGTTCTCCGCTTGAGGAGGACCACGCAGACGTTCTCCGCTTGAGGAGGACCACGCAGACGTTCTCCGCTTGAGGAGGACCACGCAGACGTTCTCCGCTTGAGGAGGACCACGCAGACGTTCTCCGCTTGAGGAGGACCACGCAGACGTTCTCCGCTTGAGGAGGACCACGCAGACGTTCTCCGCTTGAGGAGGACCACGCAGACGTTCTCCGTTTGAGGAGGACCACGCAGACGTTCTCCGCTTGAGGAGGACCACGCAGACGTTCTCCGCTTGAGGAGGACCACGCAGACGTTCTCCGTTTGAGGAGGACCACGCAGACGTTCTCCGTTTGAGGAGAACCACGCAGACGTTCTGCAGATGGAGCATTCTGCTGCAGCTCTGCTTTAATTGCATTCAGTTGGCTGCTGTGAGATGATGGGCGGCTGAGGGATTAATGCCGATTAGGAATTGGAGCGTCACGCTGGTGTAACGGCACACAGGCGGACGGATCAGATGATGATCCACCGGCACACCCCCCCACCTCCCGTCTGACCTTGTTTTCCCGCTTCTTCCTTAAAATTTTCTGCGCTGCGTTCGAGGACTGTTTTCCTTGAGGGCAGTTCCTCTTCTTGCTTGACTCTTTTTTTGCCCCGCCCCTTTCCTTCTCTCCTCCCCCTCTTCCTGGCTTCATCTCTCCGCCTCTTTCCTCTCGTTCGCAGCAGCACCGGGTCAGAACCTCGTGTCCTTTCACATCCTTTGGGCCTGCTGCCCCCCCCGCCTGTTTGCTTGCAGTTGGGAGGGGGGTGCTGTGGAAGGAACAGACTGTCGTTTGCAGGAGGGGGGAGTGAACTTTGAGGATCAGTTCTCATAAGCGATAAAAGGTTGTTTTCAAACCCAAAGTGTTGCATATAGACTCTAACCGTAACCTCCAGCCTCAGTAGATCTCACACAATAACCGGAAGGCTGAACTCCATTACACAAACACTGTGGGATGGGGGGGTCACACCGCTGTTGTCAGCAGAGATCATGGATCGCAGTAGAGATGATCTGGTTCTGGGTTTGTTCTGAATCTCTGCATATGTTTAAACTACTCGTTTCAGATGTTTTAGCGCTAAAAACAACAGAAATGTTGGTTCATCTTTCCAAAATGTCCAGAAATTCCTTCAGACCACAGCTGGAACTTCAGCTTAAGCTGCCGATCACATGTGGAGTCTGTTGGTGTGGGAGGTGCCAGGATAACTGAGATCCTTAGAACCTGCTTAGAACACCCGTAGCCTTCAGAACCTGGTTGGATCCTTAGAACCTGGTGTAATATCGAGTTAATTCCTCATAAAAAGGTACTTTGATCCGTTCATGCAACTCTGAGAATTCCCCCAAAACCTGCTCTCTGAGCACCAGCCTTCCAACCCACGAGAACAAGCGGGTCTTCACATTGTGACATCACAAAGTGGGAGAAGCCCCTTCCAGGAACAGTCTTTGCTGCCAGCCCCGCCCCCAGGCTAACACGCACTTTCTCCTTGGAGCTCGCGGTGATCTGTAAAACGCTTTTATTTGTATGCACATCCATCTTTGTAGAAGTTTGGACGTATTTTGTTTTCGTGGATGAAACGCAGACACGCTGCTGAGGCCGGCTCTAGAATGATGTCATGAAATGGGCGGCACCCACAAGGAGCGAAAGGCGGAGCCTCAGAGATGGAGGCGTCTTACTTCCGGGTAGGAAAAGGAGTTCAGGAAAAGAACAGAAACAGTTAGCTCTTTCATGTGCCAAAGGTAAAAGCTGATCATACATATGGAGAAAGTTGACTCTGAAAGGCTTAGGAACGGCGTGCTAGAACGGCGTGCTATAGACCCTTGAAGTCATGAGCCCTCTGCGTCTCTGAACACACTTCTCTGTGAGCAGGATGCAAAAATAGCGATGCTGGTG
The DNA here is from genome assembly GCA_014656515.1 of Oryzias celebensis. Lineage (NCBI taxonomy): Eukaryota > Metazoa > Chordata > Actinopteri > Beloniformes > Adrianichthyidae > Oryzias > Oryzias celebensis. The sequence goes on from BNCR01000004.1 coordinate 1,280,998, forward strand.
ACCCGATAAGGTCGGCGATTCCTTTGGCGGGATAAATATGGCACCGGGGGGACGTCAGCACGTGCAAGTCCCTAATTATTGCTGCTGGAGTGCTCTTTAGCATGGTGGGTTGCTGTCTGAGTGTGGATCAGTGCAGAATAAGAAGCCTGGTGGTGCTTACAGAACCCTCCAGAGTTCTGCTTTGAGGAAGAACCATAATTCTCAGGATTTTCTGAACTCCTCTGAGCGACAGCAGACCACAGGTGAACATGCAGAGAAAACAAACACCTCCTTTGCTATTTATGTCTGACGAAAAAGGAACTGAATAAATGTGTCTGTTCCATCAGAGTGTCTGTTTCAGGATGATTTACTGTGACCGCCTCCACTCCATAATCATGTGTCCCAAGCACTGAGCAGGGCTGCAGAGGAACCTGCTGTCCCCACTTATCTACCTGGATCAGGTAAATTCAGCTGCTGAGAGACTGAAATCACTCGATTCCAGTCATCTGGGCGGTTCATAGAACCAGGAAATGAGCAGAGATCAGACTGTGATGGTCAGTGAAATATCTCCAGAAATATCTTCAGAGAAGGTCAGAAGGAGCTGCTTTGTGTCTTTCTAGATCCAGAGAAAGTCTATGACAGGATCCAGAGAGGTGGTTTGCATGAGGAAGTCTGGAGTGACGGAGAAGAAGGTTGGAGTAGATCAGGACATGGATGAGAGCTGGAAGTCAGAGATGTTCTTCAGGAGGTGAAGGTGGAGGTGGGACTTCACCAAGAATCAGCTCTGAGCTCCTGGATTCTGTGGTGATGGACAGACTTTAGAGAAGCAGACAGGAGGCAGAGGAGGAGGCAGCAGAGATGAAGGTGTAGAGCAGGGCTGCTCATTCCTGGTTCTCGTGATCTACCTCCTGCCTGTTTTGCAGCTCTCTCTGCACTGCTTGCTGCTGATTACCTGGACCAGGTGTGTTCAAAAAATGAGAATGTGGAGACGTCTGACTGAGCTAATTGGGAGGGCTGGTGCTCAGAGAGCAGGTTTTAGAGCAACTCTGAGATGTGTGAATGGATCAAAATAGCGCTTTGAGTGAGGAATTAACATAATATTATACTTAAAGGCTCAAAGGAGTTGAAGTTGCATCATACAGGGCTTTAAGATAACCCCAAAACAGCTCAATAGAGACACTGTCAGTTGGAAGTTGGAATCTGTAAATATCTTGCTAGCTTAGCTTAACTGAACTGTTTTTGTGCGCCTCCTCCTTAAACTATCCGTTGATGACATGCAGACTTCTAGTAGAGTTTTATCTGTGATAATAAGCTTGAAATATAGATATATATACAGAACATAAAAATAAATTAAATAACCAATTTTTGATCGGTTTGTCAACCATGTGATCGGGTCGGTTTCAGATCATGTGATCGGGTAGGTTCCAGATCATGTGATCGGGTAGGTTCCAGATCATGTGATCGGGTAGGTTTCAGATCATGTGATCGGGTAGGTTCCAGATCATGTGATCGGGTCGTCGAACATGTGATCGGGTCGGTTTCAGATCATGTGATCGGGTAGGTTTCAGATCATGTGATCGGGTAGGTTCCAGATCATGTGATCGGGTCGTCGAACATGTGATCGGGTCGGTTTCAGAACATGTGATCGGGTCGGTTTCAGATCATGTGATCGGGTAGGTTTCAGATCATGTGATCGGGTCGTCGAATATGTGATCGGGTCGGTTTCAGAACATGTGATCGGGTCGTCGACCATGTGATCGGGTCGGCTTCCGATCACGTGATCGGGTCGGCTTCCGATCACGTGATCGGGTCGGCTTCCGATCACGTTATCGGTTCGTCGACCATGTGATCGGGTCGGTTTCAGATCATGTGATCGGGTCGGTTTCAGATCATGTGATCGGGTCGTCGAATATGTGATCGGGTCGGTTTCAGATCATGTGATCGGGTCGGTTTCAGATCATGTGATCGGGTCGTCGACCATGTGATCGGGTCGTCGAATATGTGATCGGGTCGGTTTCAGAACATGTGATTGGATCGGAACATTCCTAACACACAAATAAAATACTCAGAAAGGAAGCTGCGTTTCTCGAAATGGTCGGATCATCTTCCTGCTGAGAGGGGCCCCTCCCACATGCAAAGTCATGACCCCCCCGTCATGCCTTTTCCACACCTGAACTGTGTGTGGGGGGGTCTCTGTCTGCGGAGGCTCAGTGACTCTGCAGTGATGGAGCTGTGGATCCTGCTGGAGTCTCAGATGTTTCACCTGCTGCTTCCTGAGCTGCTTTCAGCTGCAGATAGCGAGTGCCGCCGCGGCTTCCTGCAGCAGCTCGGCGTGTTTGTGTGTGCTGTGTTGCCACGGCGCTGCTGTGCGTGGCTCTCAGAGCAGCGTTGCTGCGACTGGTTTACATTCCCAGAATAAACAGCCAAAGTCGCCTGCATTTGTTTTGTCTCTTTTTCTGGATCCCAGGCAACTTCTCCGTTTGTGTCTTCCACAATGACTGGAAGCGTTTTCTCTGCAGGAGGACAGTCCACGCTCGTGCACGTGTGCAGTCACAGAGGTCCAGTTGAGGCCAGATGGTGGCCTAAGCCCTTCTGCCGGCTCACAGAGGCAAACGGATCAGATCTGATCAAACGAGGCCAAAGCGCTACAGAAAAATGTTCTGAGTGTTATGGCTGTGTCTCTGCAGTACATCAGACAGGTTTACAGCAGAGAAGCTGCATCCTTCTGTTTGTAGATGTCGTTTCTTATTGTGTTTTGCTGAAGATGTTTCTCTTTTAATTACAACCTGTAGCTTCCGTCAGAATGTTTTCATCACGTTCATTCCAGGAGTCAAATGGAGAATTGAGCGGCTGATTCCTGATCCGGCTGCATTTGTAGGAAAATGTTTGTGGGAAGATTTTGCTCCAAACATCACAGATCAGTCGTGACGTCTTCCATGGTTCTGCAGCTGCAGTGCAGCACGGGTTTGACGTGACCAAGGAAGAAACGAGAATCCATGAAGAGGAAACGAACAACCCAGCTGGGTTTCTTAGATCATCTTTAGGTTTCAGTTCCTGATCTTTGTGTTCAGGAGAAGCTCCGCCTGCTGGATCTGCTGCTCTTTCTGCTGCAGTCTCCTTTTGGTCAGAAAGCTGCAGTGAGGAGCTTCAGTCCAACTTTCTGCTGCGGTCAACGTTTCCTGCTCTAAAGGGCCGATACCATGAACATCAGTGTTTTAAGCTTTTTAGTGTAACATAACCTTCATTCCTCACCATAAACAACCCAAAGCGGTGTTTTGAGCCGTTCACACATTTCTGAGCGTTCCTCTGAGCACCAGCCCCTCCCAATCCATGAAAACAAGCGGGTTCTCACCAGCTGACATCACAAAGTGGGACCAGCCCCTTCCCGGAAGCGTCCACGCAGCCAGCACTGCCCCCAGCACCACCCCCAGGCTAACCACGATGTGTTCTAGCTCGGCTTCATGCGGACAGAGAAGGTTGGAAGTTATCAAGAAGAGCCTAAAGCTGCGTTCACGCCGCGTCAGAAACACGCTTTCGGGTGACCGTTGTCAATGGAAACGCACAGAAATGCTCCTTCAGGCTTCCGCGTTCAAAACCCTCACATTCACTTGACGCTCCGCACGCTTTGAAGTCTGTTTTCAGGCACTAAGCACAAAACTCGCGTCCATTGAACGTGCTCTAAAAGCACTTGCACTTTGACCAATCGGGGAACTGCCGTCTGTTTAAAAATTGATCATGGAGGAGAAATTAATAATTGCAGTTTGTGTTCGGTCTTTCGTACAATAGAATCGAGCTGTGACAGAAAAAGCCTGGAGCCACATTCACCAGATATCCTGCTCTTTGACATTTTGTAGTCCGATGGAAACACTGTGTGCTAAAAGCGGGTTCAATAATCTCAGGTGTGTTCGTAACAACACCTGCAGGAGCAACCTCAAGTCAGGGCTTGACCTCTGAAGCACAGAAGTGGCTACAAATTATTCAGCCACTTCCTGTTTCCTTTCAGGAGTTTTTTGGTGGAACTCTGAAATAAACTGCGTTTCAGGGAACTTCACCTTTTTTTAAACGTCTGTTAGTTTGGTTCCATTTTAAAGATCCTCCTTTAGCTTCACCTCCTTAAACTGGAAACAGACTTTGACTGGTCATGTGACTGGTCATGTGACCTCACTAAACCTGCAACTCTTTCCTTTCTCAACACCTGGTTTTGTTGAGGTTCCCACACGGGTCACAGCACTGATCTTTGGGTCCTCATGTGATCAGAATCTTTGGTTGAACACGAACGATCTTCTTCTCTTTACTGTTTTCATTTCTAGCAGGATACGGTGACGGTGCTGGCTGTGTTGTGACCCGTCTCCCCACCAGAACCTGTCTGTGCCGCTGCTGAACTGACATCCCCTCATCTTTTCTATTTGTATTTTGATTGTTGCTCTTTGGTTTGTGACGACCTTGAAGCTGTCATGTTCTCTGAGGTTCTGCGCTGCCTTGAATAAGTTAACTTTAACATGAGTTGGGCCGGTGCCGAGACAGAACCTCCGAGCCGACATGACGGAGCACGCCAGCCCTCATTCAGATGTTCTCTGGTTAGGATTGTTCTCTGTCTGTAATCGTGACGCTCTGCAACCGTCTCTCCTCAGATGAATACAAGATGAAGGGAGTGGAGGAGGTGAAGTACATGAAAGGAGAGGAAAACCGAGTGAATGCACGCAACCAGGAGAACCTGGTGAGACACGCACATTCCTTCATGCACACATATGTTGCATTCTGCAGAAAGGCGGCTGACGTTCTGGTGGAGACGGCAGCCCTGCAGACTGTTCTCTCAGGTTGTTAAGGTTCTGACGGATCAGCAAAACGGTTCCCGGAACCTTCCGAATGTTGATGTCCTCTTGACATGACATTTTTCTGTGTTTTGCTGGTTTGTTGTGCATTCAGAGGGTGTCCGCGGCCCCAGCGCTTCGCTCAGCCGGGGATCTTCGTCTGCGCATGTTCTGCCTGCTCAAAATGATGGTGGATGGAAGCGCAGCTTCTCTCTCTGCTCTGCTGGAAATTTTCCACTGAGCTCGCACTAAAGTGGGCTGGACCTGCACCCTCATTAGGGCTGATAAAGCTTTTTATTAAACCCACATAACACCTGAGAGCTGTGTCCGGCACCGCCAGCTGGGGGAAGATGTAATCTGATGGATCTGATTGGACTCTGTCCCTCCTGTCGCTGCTTTCACCTGTTTTATCGTCCAGTTATGTAAACTAACCAGGTGTTTGTCTGCAGGAGAAGAGTAATGCTCAGCTGAAAGGGAAGCCACAGAAAGAGGCGGCCGCACCAAACGTCAAATCTAAGTAAGTGTCCCGCAGCATCGCCACAAGAGAAACGCACTTCCTGCTCAGATTGCATTTGTGTTGGTGGGATGATTGATACACATAATCATGTGACATTTGTCAGAAAGCTGCTCGGTCACCTGCTGCTGCTGCTGCTGCTGCTGCTGCTGCTTCACTGCAAGGCTTTTATTGTGAGGAGAAATGGGTGTTGGACACAGCCGTCCTGAACTCTGTAAATCCTCATGAGCATTTATGACAGCGAGACAGAGCTCATAAACTGAGGAAGGTCAGCGGGCGCGATGAAAGACCAGCGTCTGGTCGTCCCACCTGGATGACATTTCACAAAGATGCTGGAAACCCTCCAGACTCAAACACAGCAAAGTTTCCTTTTGTAATCGCACGAAGCCGACGCTCTGACACCCTCACATCCCGTTAGGATCTACGCCTGCAAGTAAATATTATGATGTGAGGAGTAGGACCTGCGGAGCGTCTGGTTTTTGTAAAGCTGCCTCTTGGCCAACCCCAAAAGCTGCTGGTGTTTGTGTGTGCGTGCGTGTGCGTGCGTGCGTGCGCGTGTGCGTGTTCAATGGAAAATTCTCATGATGTATTCCTGCCTCCCTTTCTCCTCCTCATCGCCAACCTCCCACTTCCTCTCCCTCTTGTCCTCCTCAGCATTCACACGTCGGAGAGCCAGCAGGAGTTTTTCAGGATGTTGGACGAGAAGATTGAGAAGGTAAGGGGGGGGGCGCTGCTGGGCATCTCTAGAAATAGCCGAGTCTTGAGATTTAAAGAGACAGGAAGCTAAAGCAGCGATCATCAACGTTAGCCATCGCTCTGAAGAGCCAACGTTTCAGAGGAAGTCACAAAAATACAACAAATTCTTTCAAATCAGAAATGTCAGCAGCTTCATCTTTTTCATTACTGAGGAAAGCATCTGGCTTACATTTTGAGAAAGTTCTTCGTTTGATTTTCATTAGGAAACTGTGACGTTTCTAACAAATCATCTAGAACAAAAGCAGAAATAAAACTTAGTATGTTTGGATATTTTTAGAATTCTGTGATTAACTTTTTTGGTCATTTTATTTATGACTAATTATTCTAAGTTTGATTTATCCACCTGAGAAGTGAATTGAGTGACTCCGCCCCCCTGGCGTTCCAAACAGGAAGTACCTGCTGGCTCCAAGAAGCCAAAATCCCATAGACTTCTATAGAGAAATAGACATCTAATGGTCAGAAGAACCATTCTTGATCAAGTGCTTTTTTTTAAAGATGTTTTTCATAATCCTAATTTTTTCATGACATTTATTCTGTTATTTTCTGTTATTATGTAGTTGAAGCTATTAAAGTGTAAACTGACCAATCAGATGTCTCAATAAAAGTAGGTGGAGCCTGCTGACTGTGACAGATTTTGTGTACTCCGCTTTCAAGCGGTAGGGGTGTGGCCTTCCACCAAGCTCACTCCTGATTGGTGAGTGGTTGCCATAGAAACGTTGACTAAGACCAGCTCGGACCAATCACTGCTTACTGACATCTGGCTCCAACATGGCGACGACGTATCGCGTAGAAATTGCGACTGAATTGACTTGATTTGGTTGGAGCCGGAATAAACCATTTTCTTTGGATGACGTCACACTCGCTCTGTCCAGTTCTCAGATACAGTCAGTGGTATAAATATGTTTCTTTTGTTTGTGTCTTGAGTCCTTGAAATAAATCAAACCAAAGTGGAAGTGACAGGTGTGGATTTGAAGGAGCTCAGGTGACGTGCAGGATCAGGGTTGAAGGTGCTGACGGAAACTCGACCTGTCTCTGCAGGGCCGGGACTACTGCTCTGAGGAAGAGGAGGAGGAGACATAGCACAGACGCCCGCGAAAGTCACAGTGTCTGAGCGAGCGAGCGAGCGAGTGAGTGAGTGAGTGACAGCAGGAGAGACGCAGGGTTTTAGGGGCGTGGCCATCCATGGCGGGCGCCTTCACTTTTTGTACATACGGCAAAGATAGTATTTTAAGTGTGCATGAAAGATTGTTTGTGTGATGGTGGGATGAACTTCTTCAGATTCTACAAAGCCCCCCGAGCAGGGGGGAAATGACTGAGAGACAAACAGACGAAAGGAGGAAGAGATGGAGGAGAGAACAGCGTGAAGTTCTCCATAGTCTGTCATCTGTTCCTCTTCAGCGTTGGTCCTTCCTCTGGCCTGATCTTCCTGAAATCACTTCTGCAGCTGGACTGATGAACTCACGAATGTTTCCTGAGTGGAGAGAAGACAGAAAGCCATAGGACAAAACGATGCTCAAGGAAGACGAATCATGCACTTCTGCAAGGATCCTCCCGACTCTGTGGTCAGTCATGCTAACGTTAGCCACGACGGACTGAGAGCAGATGGACGAGGAAGACAAATATCTGGGATATTTTAAAGAGATAGTAGAAAGAGAGCGGATGATATAAAACTCTAAACTTCTCCTGCCTTTGAATTTAAGAAAACTTTATTTTTATTCTGCACACAGTCACTCGTTTGTGTCGTTTTCATCTTTTTTATTGTTCTCTCTGGTCTCCATCATCATCTTCATCAACAGCAGGCTCCTGGAGCTTCATAACTCACCTGTCAGTTTGTCTCTGTGCTTCCTCCTTCATTGCACCCCCCCCCCCCCCCCCCCCCCCCACACACACATATTCATGCCCCCCCCCCCCCCCCCCCCCCCCCCCCCCCCCCCCCCCCCCCCCCCCCCCCCCCCCCCCCCCCCCCCCCCCCCCCCCCCCCCCCCCCCCCCCCCCCCCCCCCCCCCCCCAAAAAAAAAAAAAAAAATTTCCATCTGCGCTCTGCATGTTAGTAGAAGACATACACACGCGTGTCACCAGCAGAACGACCGGGGATGTCTTTTATTGTGGAGGAACTGGGCTAAGCTCAGCAGGAGGATGCACGGTTGCCGTGGAGACACGTTTGGTCACTTTTTTTTGGTCATCTTTACGTCCTGTTGTATTATTTTAAATCCTTTTTTCTATTAAAAAGAAAAACCACAGAACCTCTGAAGATGTTTGACGCTTTTCTAAACGTTCCGATGAGTTCCAGACGCTCACTGAAAGTGGGAGGAGTCTGTTTTTCATCATTACTGCTTGAAGCTGCACTGCCCCCTGCTGGCACATTATGAGCACCACACCCCAGCTTCTCAATTCTTCAGGAAAACTTCAATTCATTATAAAATTCATATATTTTACAGCAATTTGGCAAAAATTCAAGACATTAAATTCTGAGACCTTAAATATGGGCTTTTATTTTTAAAAGTTGCTAAAGAAACACACTTAACTTCTCGAGCTTAAATGAAGAAAAACATGTTTTTGTGTTCGGGTAAAAATCCCCTTAATGAGCTTTTTGTAAAATGGTTGGATGGATGGATGTTTTTCTCATTGTCACAGAGACAACACAATGTAAAGTGCTCTTTGATCAGCACGTCATTAATTAACCTGTTGAGAGCCGAGCTAAAGAAACCTCTACACCTACACAGGGCTCAGGGTGAGTAGAATGATCTATTGTGGTAATTTAACCCAAAATATGATGTCCATGCATGTGGACGCCACGTTACACGTTATAAGAGCTTGAAATAAAAAAGGTTTTTACAGCTAGTTAATGTGCATCTAGTAACCAGTGGATTATTCAGACATTCAGAAAACAACTTTACAGCTGTTAAAAGAAGGGCAACATGTAGTGATTTAAAAGAAGTTACAATTCATTAACTTCCTAAAATGTGAACGGATTTGACATTCATTCTTGTTTCTTTGTACACATTTTTCATTTACTCTTAATTATCTTGAAGAAACACATGGAATCTGGAAAACTTCCCCTGCACTGTTCAGTAGCAGGTTTTTTATCTCTGAGTCACACTGTTTTGGAGTTTTGGAGAAAAGATGTTCCGGATCCATTTTAGATCAGAGAATCGGATCGTTCAAAATGAACCAAGATCGACTGAATCGAATAGGATCTTTACACTCCTATTTAAAATCTTTATTTGCGGCAGGTTGAAACCCGTTCTTGACATGTAACATGGCTCTGAAGGTAACTGTTCTCACTGGGGTTGTGAGGGTTTGTGATGATGCTTTGTTAAGCAGCAGGAGGTGTTCTAATGAAGAACATAAAACATGAAACGTCTTTTTTAGGAATATTGTCCTTTGACCTCTCAGACTCCCATCGTGTCAGTTCTTTTTTTTCCTCAAACTTGTCCTTGATGTTGGTTCTGATCGGCTCATTTCTTTAAAAACCCCTCAAGGCTCTAAGAACCTTTAATTAAATCATCATCAATTAAGACGCACTTCGAAAGTTTAAACAACCTAAATGTATTTTTTTTCTTGCTGGAAGATGAGCAGCTCTTCTGATGTTCCTTTTAACCCAAACATGAATGTTTATCCAATATAAGCACTTCCCCAGATTAAAAAAGAGTATTTTGTGTATGTGATGCAGCTAAAAAGCCCATACCTTAATGCTTCCACCGCCATGTTTCACAGGAAATACTGTTTTTGGAGATTGGGCCTCTTCCTCTCAAAATAAAAAGCAGCTTAAAGGTGAAGACTTGTTTTCATATGTCAGCATGTAAACTAGAGTCTATCATTGATTTTCAAACACCACCATGCCTGAAGCACTACTGGCCCAACCTTCTGTAGAACTTTGAGTCCAGAAAATGCCCCAAACAAGCACCAACCCTTCCTGGATCGAATATTTAAAGCTCTCAAAATGCTTCTCTGTTCTGGAGACAATGAGGCTCCTGGAAAATGAAGCATTCCACCTTAAGACAACCAGGTTTTTAATGCGAGGACGAACGCCTTTTTTGCTTTCACGCATTGTTTCTGTAGAAATTAAGCAGGTTCACAGAAACACGCTGTAAAGGTGAAGGAATCAGCAGAAAGCCAAGAGGACTCCTTTAAAAAGCTAACGTTTGGGGCGGACGGGTAAAAGGATGCTAATGCCCGGAAGGTGGCAGAAATGGAAAAGTATTGATCTGCAGAGATGAGCTGCCATCAGTCTGAGATCTGAGAGGCTGAGGTGAAACTGGAATGGAGCTGAGCACAAACAACCAGTAAAATGTGGAACAGAGGAGTGATTTAATGAACGAGTTTTTTACGGTCTCACAAATGGGTTTGAATCCCAACTGAACCACAGTTGTTTTCATCTGTTCACACTAGGTTCATTTTAACAATTCAATGTATTTTAATTTGTTGTTCCTGATCCAATTCATAGCAATTTTGGTTCATTTTAAACAATCCAACTAGATCAGATTCAGGCTTTGACACTATAGACCACAGCATCTTACTTCAGTGATTAGAGCATGACACGGGGATCAGAGGATCTGCCCTTCAATGGTTTAAATCCAATTTAAGTGATAGGGACCAGTTTGTTCATGTAAATGGACAGTCCTCTCATCAAAGTCAAGCAGACTAAGGAGTCCCACAGGGCTCAGTTCTAGGACCCATCCTGTTCATGCTTTACATTATGTCCTTAGGAAACATAATCAGGAAACACGGATTTATTTTAACTGTTATGCAGATGATACAGAGTTGTATTTATTCATTAAGCCAGAATAACCACATTAAGAAACTTGATGCCTGCATTAGAGACATCAAAGACCTGGATGACAATTAATGACCTCCTCCTAACCCAGAAAAAACTGAGGTCATTATACTGGGTCCTAAATACCTCAGAGATGCCCTACCTGTTCAGATGGTCTCCCGGATGGTTGTAAATATAGCCTCCAATCCCACAGTTAGAAACCTGGGGGTTTTATTTGACCAGGATTTATCATTTAAAGGCTCACATTTCACAGGCTTGTAAAACTGCATTTTTTCACCTACACAATATTTCTAGGATCAGAAACATATTATCAAGAAGCGATGCTGAAAAACTCATCATGCATTTGTTACGTCTAGCTGGATTACTGGAACTCTTTGCTAGCAGCGTGTCCTAAAAGTTCTTTAAAAAGTCTTCAGCTTGTTCAAAATGCAGCAGCTAGATTGTTAGCAGGAACCAGCAGAAGAGAACACATTACTCCTGTGTTAGCTTCACTTCACTGGCTCCCAGTTCAATCTAGATTCAAGTTCAAAATCCTCCTGCTAACCTATAAGGCCTTGAATGGTATGACCCCATCCTATATTAAAGATCTCATAGAGCCTTACCAACCAAACAGAACACTTCACTCACTAAATGCAGGACTGCTGGTGGTTCCTAGAATCTCTAAAAGTACAGTTGGAGGTAGAGCCTTTATCCACCAAGCTCCTGTTTTATGGAATAAACTTCCAGCTCATGTAAGAGAGGCTGACACAGTTTCTACATTCAAAGTTAGGATTAAAACATTCCTCTTTGGACAGGATTATTACCAGACTAGCTAGTAATCAGAGAAAATCTAACTTACTGCTGCTCTACCTCACCTACTGTAGTGAAGTTTGGGGAAATAATTATTATTTTATTACATTCATTATACATATTTGTCCATGGAGCTAAGCAGAGGGAAGACGTTTGATAAACCGGGTCATAGCGGCCTGTTCCCTCAGTTTAGGGGTTTTACGTGGGTTTAGATTAGATTAATAATATATTTTATATTGACAGGCTAAAGCTACAGATTCTCTATTACTATTCTTATTACCGTCCACTATCTGTACCATTTTACAATCAACTTTCCATTAACATGTTTGAATCAAATTTCAATACTAGTTAGTTGCTAGCAGGATACTAGAAGTTAGAAGCTGGGAAAGTCTGGAGCACTGGGGTTCTGTCCTCTATTACTTCTCTTCCTATATTCTTTACCATTTGTTCAGTATTATTTTTATTTAGTTCTTCATGCCTCTGTTTGGTGTAGTGTGATTCAAATGTGTCCCTCCAGGTGGATCGTCTGTGTTCCTGTCTTTGGTCGTGGACCGCTCCTCTGTCTCGTCTCACACACCAGCTGCCCCCCAGTTCCATCTGGAGGAAGTTCATCTGCTACACTATTCAAACCTGTAGTTGTAGAGCTAGATAAACTAATTCTTCTTTAACAGTTTTAGTTAGGGATGCCAGTTTAGTTTAGTCTGTTTAGTTTAGTTTAGCAGCAGGTATTGTTTCTATTTTATAACTGATTTTATGTTGTTTTATATAAATAGTGGTGTGAAGCCATTGACCCAACAGTGTTGTGATATTGGGCTATAGAAATAAAACTGAATTAAATATATGTGTGTATAAATGTGTGCTTCTGCCTCCACAGAGTGAGTCAGCTGTAATCAGTGACGGTTTCTCAGCAGTCGTCATCATCGTTCTGTCTCTAAATCGTTTTCTTTCTTGTTTTTTTCTGTTCCATGAATCTGTTTTCCTTCCATTGCTATAAAAACAACAGAAAAAAGAAAATGTTTTTGATTTTCCTCACGATATGATGTAAAACCTCAGAGCAAATCATCTGGACCTCCCTGTGGAGGATGAAGCTCACATGGGGGGAGGCTGAGGCCTTGGTGAGGTGGAAGGAGGTGCGTTTGGATTCATACTTCACACCCACCAGAAGTGACTACTTCAGTCGCAGGAAGATCATTGTTGGGAACCATTACACAATTCTCTGAATGTGTGGACGTCACAACAACATCACAGTCCTGCAAATCGCTACATCACGTTACCAGAGCCTGAGATGGATGGTTGGAGTGTCTGATGGGCTTTCAGGTTCTGAGAAATTCACCTGCTGAGTCAGCAGTTTTCTCTGTCTGATGATCCAGAGCTGCATCTAATGGGAACATTTCTACAATCACACCAGTCTGACCACAGCCGGCACTTTCCTTCCAAACTGATGCATGTAGCCCTGCATGGACCGCTCTTCAGCGCTGATGCAGGAGCGCCATCTGCTGGCGTGGGCTTTTCTCTGTGACTCCATCGAGCTGTCTGACAGCAAAGATGAGGCACAGAAAAGCAGCCAGACGGAATCTCATCCACCATGTCCACAATCATGTGCATCGATCAAGTTTCCAATGAAAAAACATGATTTCTTGTGCTCCTTCTTTAACTTTTCTCTTACATAAAAACGTACCACATATTTATCCCGTAGTTTTCCCTGATTATACGGATTCAGTCTTCAAACATGAGCCAGAGGACGCTTGGCTGTTTAAACGGAGTTCTCTTTGCAGCCGCAGTTTAACAAACCAGAAGCTGGCAGATCTTTAAACACCCATTTATCCTGATCCCAAAAAACCCTCTGCTTTGTCTGTCATCCACAGCATGGCTGCATGGCTGCAGGTCAACTGCCCAACCAAAATTACAAAGCGCATGTTATGCTGTAGCAGAAGAGGGACTTCAGCCTTTGAAAACGAAAGTCCTGCTCCTGCTGGGCTTTCTCCAAAGAGCGAGGCAGGAGATTTGTATTTCAATCTTTTTCCATATTTTTGTCAAAAAACAAAACATCCTGGAGCAGTTTGATCAAAGTTTTTAGGAAGGTGACAACTCACAGTCCAAGCCACATCTGCAGATCTCAGTTATGAGTTTCTGGTCTACCTGCACGTAAACTGGATAATCCTTTATTTTATTCCCTGTTTAGCCTGTTCTAATGAGACTGTGTTCATGGACTTCAGCATCCTTGTCGGAGCAGCAGGAGGCGCTAACGGGAGGATGCTCTGGAAAGGCAGATGTTCCTTCAGAGAAGACTGCGTCCTCTGGAGCGGGTCACTCCCGTCTGTCTGCAGGATGACCAGAGGTTTCTGGAACATGAGTCCTAACATCAGGTCAGAGCCTGGAGGCCAGCCCAGCACAGGAATATGTCTTCCTACAGGATTTTTTGCATGAAAAGGCTTTATTTGTTTGTTTTTAAGAACTTGTGGTTTTCAAGATTTTGTGGTTTTTTTCTTTTTTTTTTGCATTTTAGACAAAACTATCATAAGCATATTTTTAAAGAATTAAATATATCATTGAGTGTGTCTGTATCCGTGTAAACTGTTTACATTCGTCTTATTTTCTTGCTCACATTTTCACATGTCTGAAATAAATCTTATTGATCTTCTTCATTGTTTTATTGTGATCGTGCTCTGGGGCGTGTTCTGCTGACCTCTTGGCCAGGCCATCTTTGTCTTCCTCAGAGATTAGTGAAGATGGAATTTGTGATTTTCTGAATTTATTCTCACATCCTGCCCAGAGACACGTACACATTTCAAAATCAAATATATTAGGTACTGTAGTGGTGTAGTGGTTAGCGCTCTAAGCACACACTGAAATGGTCCAGGTTCAAGTCCCAGCTGGGACCTTCCTGTTTGGAGATAAAAGACAGAAAACTTCCAGTGACAGTCTTGGTATACTTTGATGTAAACCACAATATGCTTTATTGCAGAAATGTATATATAAATAAATTTAGACACAATAACCTTTTTATCTGTTTTATACATATAAGTATACAGAAAGTTTTCCTCTTTCTGTTCCCTTTCATTTCCATTGTATAAGAATTTTGTGCAACATTATTTGTTTTTGCTGTTTAGTGGAAATGAAAAGAAAGAAAGTAATGTGAAAAATTGAACTGAGTTCTTCTTGTGCACGCATGAGTTTTCTCCAGTTTGCTTCAGGCTTTAATTCCTGATTTCTAAATTGTCCTGAGGTGTGAATGTGAGTATTTGTGTGTCTGGTCCTGCAACAGACTCCTGACCTGTGAACCCTAGCTTCACCCAACTGTAGCTGGGATAGGCTCCAGCAACCCTGTGACCCCAAAAGGGATTCAGCGAGTTCTGCAGATGAATGGATGAATGCAGATTTTTATTATTTGTGTTCACAGCTGAAGGTTGTCGTAGTTTTGTGATGCAAAACAGCACGTCGCATCTTTGATGAAGATGATTGAAACTGGCGCAGCTCCATAACCTGCTGCATATTCTGTCTGTGGATCAGCTGACGCTCCCGCAGGCAGCGGGATGTGGGAGGGGTGAGGGAGGTAAGGAGCCCTCTACCCGCCCCTGCCCTCCTCCACCTTCCCTTGTCCTCCCTGCCGCGCTCCTTTCCGCACTCGTCCTGTGCGCTCCCGTGCAGCTCGTAACTCGCGGCGGAATCTGGAAGGGAAGATGCGGACGGTCGGTGCGCTGTGTCTGCTGGCGGCTCTGCTGCGCGGCGGCGCGGCGGTGACCGCGGGGACGTCGCCGGTCCAGCCGGAGTCCCCGCTGCAGAAGCCGAAGGTCATGGTTGCCATTCTGGCGCGGAACGCGGCGCACAGCCTGCCGTTCTACCTGGGCTGCATCGACAGGCTGGAGTACCCGAAGGAGCGCATCGCCATCTGGTGAGAGCTGAACTCCAGCATCCAGATCCACTTCAGTCAGAGTTAGTCCGAGAAATGAGGCCGCGCGCGCCCAGAGCCAGCCAGAGCGCGTGAGGATGAGGCGCAGCGGGGGTCCTCTGTTAAGGACTCACTACATGTTCTGGTGAGACCAACCCATAATCAGTGCTGCCTCAGACCTGCGGAAACGGGCTTTAAAAAAAACAGCAGGACTGCCACATGTGCGCGCGCGGGGGGGCTCCAGGTGAGGCCTGTTTGCTCTCAGAAAACAAAGAAGGACCCTCCAGGTGAAGGATGAAAGGAGACATTGAGTTGCTCTGACAGTGGCAGGTCGGATGGGACCGGGTGTGTGTGTGCGTGTGTGTGCGTGCGTGTGTGTGTCCTGGGAAGGCATGCGTAAAATGTGTGCAGTCTGGGAGGTGCTCGTGCGGCTGTGCCGAGCAGGTCAGCCCCCCCGGCCCCGCAGTCACGCATGTAAAGCACACATCCAGACGCAGCGGCAAACCGGGAGGATCTGACTGAGCGCAGAGTTCAGGCTCTTTTATTTGGAGAAGCCCGGGTTGCAGCTTTCTTTTCCTCTGCAGAGCCTCGCTTTGTTTGCACACAACTTGTTTCCAGTGCAGGGACCCTGACGGATGCGCGCGCAGCCCGTCAGTCCGGGAATGCGCTCTGAGCTGACAGAGCTTATCCACAGAGGAAGGTCTATGCCTGCAGGGTTCAGGCTCACATCCGCTGGCAAATGTGGAGGAAAACTCTCCGAAATGAGTCGACAGACTCACTGCGATGAAAACGGTGTTTTAACATGTTTTTGTGGCCTTTTCTGATGATGGAGGGCAGATAGAGTTTAAGCTTAAAATTGCATAGCTCAGTATTTCTTTAGATTCAAATGGTTGTGAATCAGGAGCAGGCGAAATGCAGATGGAAAAGATCGTATTTGTGACGTAAAAACTTGAAGGGGCGGGGCCACACGCTCCCTGCTGCGTCCCATTCTGATGCAGGCAGAGTCTGGATCAGAACTGTTGGGCTCCATCAATGTTAGGTCAGTGGTGTGAGGGGCTAGTGGAAGAGCATGCAAACAGAGAACTCTCATGGTTGATGGGAAAGGAGGCGGGGTTGCTCCACACCGACAGTCAAAGCTCAGAGGTGAATTTCTGATGACCTCCTGCTGCTCTGCAGAACCTGTGTCCTAGAAAACAACACATTTTTAGCTAAAAACATCCTCATTCCAATACAAGATCGCTGGGAACGCTCTGGAAACAGATCAGAAGACAATCGGAGTGAACACACAAAAACAACTTCTCTGCCTTTTTCCAGCCCAACATTCAGATTCTAGTTTAGGGGATTGTTTGTCAGGATGGGCTCAGTGTTGCTTCTGCTGTATCCTGGCAACCCCCTTCCCCCCCAATAAGTTTTGTTGTTCTCCCTGCAACCAACATTTCCTCTGGAAAAACCTTTAGGACTTTGCAGAAACCAAACGAGGTGGAACTTCTGTTAGTTCTGCAAATAAACGTCTGAATTCTGTCACATAGTAATAGGAAATGTGTGTGCGTGCACGTGTGTGTGTGCACGTGTGTGCGCAACAATAGCAGTCAGAATCAGAGGGAGCTACAAAATATTTTCAGTCTCTCTGAATTGCATTTGAAAAAGTTTATTTGATACATTTGTTTCTCAAAAATATCACATTTTCTGCTCAAATTATATTTCGTTTACTGAAGTCAGGAAAAAATCCAAACTTTTACTTCATCACATCAGTGAACATGAATTCCAGAGTAGCAGGAACTACTGATCAGTAAACAGGTTTTGTTGATAGTTAGAAAAACGTGTCTTTGTGTGATGTCATGCTGTCAGGGTAACCAATCAGAGAGCTGGGATACATCCAGGCAGCAGTTTTCATTTTCCTGCTGCTTTCACACCACAGAGCATCAGAGTAAAACTAAATGGAAGCTAAATGGTTAACACATGAATTTCAAAGCAGATAGAGACTGTAATTCTCTTTTTAATCAATGAAAAGAAGAGTTTTGAAATCAAATTTAAGGCTTTCTGAGATTTTTTTCTCCTTTTAGATCATATTTTTACAGAACAATAAATCCATTTGTTTATTCATTTTCAAATCCCAATGTTAATTTCAACAAATAAAATAGTATAATTACAGTTACAGTGTGGACTTACACAGCTCTTTGTCATTGTTTTATAAATTATTTGTAGAATTAGAAAGGAACAGTAATCTTAAATGGAGATTTTTCTGTATTTTTTTGTAAAATCTCCTTCATACGTTTAGCTGCTTTAGCCCCATAGGAATGCATGGGAACGCGTTCAAATCCCTCTGCATACTTTCAGCTCCGAGAAACCATTCACCTTTGCAAATGTTCAGCAGAGATTGGATTATTTCTGTTGTCTTCTGCTTTCTGGAATACTTTATGGATTTTATTCAATTACAGTTCATGTTTTTATGGAAGTTTCAGGTCATTCATGGATTTGTAATGAAAGTCAGTAACCGGAATGTTCAGGAGCTGGAGTAGTGATGTCATCGCTTACAGTGTTGTTTTCAGACAAAGTTTTTTGATAAACGGACACAACTCCAAAACAGTTTGTCACAGAGTCGCAATTCTTTTGACAAAACGCAGAAAAAATGCCTCTAATTTCCTGAAATCCAACTGGATTGGTGGAGTGTCTGATACTTTCTTCTTTAGAGCCTCAAATCGAAGACAAACTTTCTTTGACTTTCCTGTTTCTGCCCATTTAAATCAGTGGACATTTTTTCCTCTCCATTCTTGTCTTTAACTTTTGATTGTGAGAGCAGACTCACAACGTAAAGACGGTTGTGATTCTGATGAGTTTTTGGTTTGGATGGGATTCCAGTCCAGCAGAAAACACTCGTCTTCCTAAATCTGATCGATTTCTCATAAAGTCTTTATTTTTGAGACAAATAAAACTCACATTTCTGAATTCATCTATAAACTGAAAGGATTATGAACATAGAACGATGGTTTAGGAACAGCGGCTGCTTGTTTCAGGGGTGAATCTGTGTTTCAAACAGATGAGCAGCTTCGGCCTCACATAACACTTTGGCATCTTTCTCATTCATTCAGAGGCTGCGTTCACACCGGGCATGTGATGCGTGTTTAAAAGCACGTGACGTCACTGTTGCTGCCTGAGACATGTACCAGCTGGAAGAGTCTTGATGCAAAATGTCAAAGTGGTACGAATCTGGTGAATCTGGCTGCAGGCTTTTCTTTCACAGCTCTATTCCGATGAATGAATGTACTTGGTGTCATAGAATTTCAGCTGAGCAAAAACCATATATATTGATTTCTCCTTTATGATCAGTTTTCAAAAAGTTTGTTCTGTGAATTAAAAAAGATGCTGTTCATTCCTTCATTCATTCTTCACTACCAAATCCCAGTCTCTTTTGGTCAAAGTTCAACCTGGTTTAAGTCTCAACTGTCTGGAACGGTCTCACATTTTGTGCACAGGGCATAAAAACCTCAGAGTTTTGATTGTGGAGGCCTGAAACGTGCACACACACGTGCTTGCAGAGATTTGTTATTGGACGTGGCCACCTGAACACGTGAAAACTCTCATGGAGCGCTCTGCTGTAGAACACATTCATACTTCCTACTACATTCTTGGAAAGATTTTTGCATTGTATTTATTTATCAAATGTAACATTTGACACTTGATAAAGAGACATTTCAGTTTCCACATTTCTCTTTATTGGTATTATTGTTGAAATTTCTCACTGTTAAGTGTCATTCATTATTCTTAACCATTTTATCAGGAACTATGGAAGTTTTGTGGTGGATTTGTAGATCAGATCAAATAAAGAAATGTTCGTCAAGCTCTTTTAGGAGTTTTTATTCAGCAAAGAAAAAGAAGCATGCTGAGGAAAGCATGGAGAGGTCTGCAGAGCTCTGAAGGGATCAAGCCCTTTATACAGTGACACAAACTAATCAGAAACTTAAGATAGGGACGGAAGGATTCATATCTAACGTGGACAAAATGTTCTGACAAAGTCAAAATGTTGTGAAAACCATAATCAAAATGTGCTGACAAAGAGAAAAGAAATCTGGAACTGTCTAAGCTGCAAACTGTGCACAAAGATCAATCTGAGTACATGTCATGACATGAGAATTAAGTAGAAGGACAAAATGTATGATTTCCATCACATCCCTTCTCCTTGGGCCTGAAAGGATCAGCACACAGGATGGGAATCAAGACGATGAAAACACGAAATGTGAAATGTTTTTAGCGTGTTCCTGATAATCCTCGTTTTTTCATGACTTTTTTCTGTCGTTCAAGTCATAAACTGACTAATCAGAAGCCTCATTAAAAGTAGGAGGAGCCTGCTAGCCCCCACCTTCAACATTTAATTGACAGATTTCGTGTAGCCCCCATTAGAGTGGAAGGGGTGTGGCCTTCCAACAAGCTGACTCCTGATTGGCCAGAGTGGTTGTTGTATAGAGATATTGACTCGGACCAATGGCTGCTTACCGATGACGTCTAGCTCCAACATGGCGGCGTTTGTATCACAAAAATATGGCGACTGAACTGACGTCATTTGGTTGCAGCCGGAATAAACCATTTTCGTCACACTCGGTCTAGTTTTTTTTGACAGGTGATGGACTTCTCTAGATTGAAGCGACTCCCTTAAAAATTGAAGGGGTTAATAAATTCAGAGTGGGCGTGTCTGAACGTTCAAACGCTCAAAGAATCCATGTCACTGCAAATTCCACCAATTACTCACAAATTTTGCGCTTCCTTGTAAGATTCACCAACGGCTGCAACTTTTCTTCAAGTTGAGCGAAAAAGCTGTGGTTTCTACAGCCGGACTGAATGTCCTGTGTTCCAGGGGACTAACTTCCCACCATCACACTTTGTAGACGAAAACTCTTTCAGTTGATCTGTAAGTTACGTACGGATCAAAAACAAGAATGAAAAGACTTTGACTTTCTCCAGTCTTGTGCAGAAAAGCTTCACACAGGATTTAACTTTTTACTGCATTGAAAATATGAAGAATAATTTAGAATTTCACACATTTCCTGCAGGAAATTGAGAAGCCCCAAGAACAAATGCCTCATGTTGATCCCATTCACCTTGAAGGAAGTTCATGGATTGGTACCTCTGCTGGCATGTGCTCCGCCTCCACCTGTAGCTGGCGGCGTGCATGCGGGTCAGAGCTTCCCCAGGTGATGATCTTTGGGTGGATCTGATTGGTGAATTTGTCAGAGTTCAGCCACACTTGTGCTGATATAACTGAGCGTTCCCTGAAGGCTGCGTCGTAACGGCACATTGTGTCTTTAAACAAACGAACTGTCTCCAGATTTACGACCTTCACAGCTCGCTGACAGGCAGGTATGTGCTGCGTCATGCTGGTCTCATCATCATGAACAGTTTTTCTCATCAGGCCTAATTGTGTGAAATGATAATGACTTTCTGAGCAACAGTTGGTCTGTTTTTCTCTGGAATGGAGAAGAGCAGAAGTTCAGCAGAAGAAACTGCTGTCAGGTATGAACATTCATTTCTGAAACAAAGGCAGATTTCAGGATGAGCTGATGAGGACATGCTCAGTGCTGTGGTGGTGATGGAGCATGAGAAGCTGCTGGTGAAGGTGGAGCAGATGCTCCTGTGTTTTTCTGCTCACCTGTTTGGGCTTCTCTCGGCTCTGTGAGCTGAGTTCTGCAGCTGGAGGTTTGTGAGACCCAGTAGAGAAGCAGGAACCGTTCTTGGTGACGTAATGCCAGGACGGAGCGGGAACGCCTGATCCAAGAGCGCGAAACAGATGAGCGTGCCAGGCTGGCGTGTTGCGTCATTGAAAGCATTTGAGAGGAGCTAGAAGGACACATTTCTGGTGTGTTTGTGATCTGAAGCAGAGAGGAAAACTGTTCAGGGAAGACCAGGAAAACCTCCAGATGTCAGCGATTTGATGAGTGTGTTGCATCAAACATGTCCTGCTCTGTTCTTCTGGCACAGAGCTTGTTTTCCACTCAGCCGCCCTTCACCCTGTAAGACCCACACAGAGCTAGAGCCCAGAGCTGGAACAGCCCATAATTATGTCAGAGGCTGCAGTCAGAGCAGTCCAGCTTGAGGAGAAACCTCTTCTGAACATCTGTTTTGGTGTTTGATGTTGGTGGTATGTTCCTGATAGCAGCTTGTCAAAGAACAAACCCATTGGTCGTCTTTCACACCTGAAGTGTTCTCACTATGTTAACTAGATTGTACAAAACAGACTTTTTGGAGCTTTTAAGTGCAGCACAATGTTCATTCCTCACCACAAACAACCCCAAAACGGTATTTTGAAACAAGCACACAGATCTTTGAGCATTTCTCTAAAGCCCGGCACTCTGAGCACCAGCCCTCCGAGAACAAGCAAGTCCTCACGTTCCTCCGTGTGAACGTGGGGTGCAGCCCCTTCCAGGAAGCGTCTGCGCTGCCAGCCCCGCCCCCAGGCTAACACACACCCGCTTTGTCGGCAAAACGCTTTCATTTCAAATGCACCGTCAAAGTTCAGATGTTGTTTGTTTTGGTGGGTGAAACGCTGAGGCCGGCTCTAAGAGGACGTCATCAAATGGGCGGCACGCTCAAGCAACGAAAGGTGGAGCCTCAGAGATCGAGGTGACAAAAATTTAGGTGACAAAAATAACTTAGATTTCATTAAAAAAGCTATTTCGTGTGCAAATATCTATATACGATCGTGCATATGGACATAGTTTACTGTGAAAGGCTCAGAATAGCAGGGTGTAGGCCCCTCAAGGGAAGGAAATGAGAAGTTTTTTATGACACAAACATCCAGCATTAAAGTCCCACTCCAATGAGAAGGATGTTTTTTACAGGTTCTTGTGCATTTCACTGATGATGAAGGACATTTACAAAGAAAATTAAGCTAAGAATTCTAAGTATTTCTTGATTCAAGTTGTTGTGAATCAGGAGCAAAAATGACGTTTGAAAAACATCAGATTTGTGACGTAAAAAATACACGGGGTAGGCCACAAGCTCCTTGTTTCTCTCTGCAATGGAGATGGGAAGGGAGCGGCTTGCTCTGTGCCAAGGTGAATTGACTTCCTGCTGCTCTGCAGAAACAATGTCCAGAAAAGACACAGGGTTTTAGTTTTTTCTGAAGACGGCATAATCAGACTTAAAAGACCACCGAGAATGCTCTGAAAGCGATCAGGAGATGATCAGAGTGGAACTTCAAATGAGAGCCAGAAGGTTGATTTACAGTTTGATACATCCATGAAAAGAAGCTTCACTAAAATCAATAAGGTAAATATGTAAAATTATAAATACTAGCGATAAAATAACAAATAAAATGGTTTTAAAAAGATTAGGTTAAAAGAAAAGTTGAACTGTAAAAGGTTCCAGATCTGAGGGTTCCGTTCAGCTCCCAGCACTTCCCAACGTTCTCTGAAGAAACCGTGACCTGACACTTAACCTTCTGGCTCCCGCTGACCCGGGCCCTGAGGTCACCATTGAGCCAGAAGAAGCACGAAGAATCCCCTGTGGGATCATCAGGCAGCGCTCCCAGACCCACGGAAGGGCTGTTTCTCTGTCTTTGATGGAGACGCTCATGCAGACGATGGTCCGCCTCCTTCAGGTCCAAGCTGACAGCAGCTTTGCTTAATGGAGCCTCAAACGGGCGATTTATCTGAAACAGCGAGTACAGAGACAGAAAATCTGGTTCGGAAGAGTTTTTACCCAAAAACCAGGAATATTTCTGTCACTCTACAACTCTGAGGAGCAGTTCCCAATCAGAGAAGACTTAATAACTGAAAGTCAACGTTGAACTGAAAATGTCTGGAGTTTCAAAAGCATGAAATCATTCTGCATCTGCGTTTTGCTGTAGTTGATGCAAATGTTTCTGTTGCAGATGCAAAACTTTCTTAAATGTGCAGACATTGTTGTAGTTCGTCTGTAAACGTCCCCACAGCCAGAGCAGCACGAGCAGCGGCGGCGCAGAAGCAGCAGGAAAAAACAGGTCACTGAGAAGAACGCAGCAGAGCTCTGACAGAAGCGTTGCTCAGACAAACTGCTGCTCGTGTTTCTGTTTTCAGCACCTTTCAGCGCTTCGTCTCCTTTTTCTTCTGCTTCTGAGGACTTCCTCCTGCTTTCCTCTGCCCTGAAACACTGAGCTGGATTAATGCAGAAGTTCAGAACGTTACTTAGAAGATAAAGTCCTACAGATGATCTCAAACTTCCCCGAATAAACATGTACCAAACACCATATATAAAACAGACGTCTCTCTGATGGTACAGATTCTCTCTCGTCGTGTTTTTCTTCTTTTTGGTGATTTTCCGTTGGAGTTTGATTGCTGAACACTTGAGTGTGACCCTGCCGCCCCGGCTGCTTCTGTTGACCCTCAAAGCTGTGAGAAATTCCAGCTCTTCATCTCTCTGAGCCTCTCCTCCCTCCGGCTGTTCTCCTTCCTCCCTCCATCCCCCCACGCGTCCACTTCTCCTTTGCCCTCTGAGTCCAGCAGAAAGCCACGTCAGCTGCAGAGTCTGCGCAGATGTCGGCACCGTGCATGCTCATTATGCCTCGCAGGAAAACGGCGGTCTTGCTGCTTAATTGTGCGCAGCACTGGGTTATTATTGGGAGTGATATTAGATTGTTTATTGAATTAACAGTCAGGTGGTAGCAGCCCGCGGGCCCTCAGACCTGTGTTTATCTGAAAGGGCCACTTTCTGAGAGCAGCCTCTGTGTTTAGGGTCCGGTCCCTGACACGCTTTCCTGAGGAGGATAATTACCTGAGCTGGTTAGGAAGAGGCGTGAAGACGCTAATCATCAGGTTTGGGGAGGAGAACACACACCGGATTTTACCGCAAAGACTTTAAAACCTTTGGCTTAAAAAAACACACACACAAAAAAACACAACAGCATGAAGACGTTTGTACACACACACACACACACACTAACACAAACACGAGCACAAACTTCAAGTTTCAAACATAGAACTTCAATGTTTTAAATGTATTAATAATAAACAGAACACAACGGCATTACACACATACAAACACACACAAACACACACATACAAACACACACAAACACACACATACAAACACACACAAACACACACATACAAACACACACAAACACACACATACAAACACACACAAACACACACATACAAACACACACAAACACACACATACAAACACACACAACACACACAACACACATACAAACACACACAACACATACCAACACACACAAGCACACACATACCAACACACACAAGCACACACATACAAACACAAGCACACACATACAAACACACACATACCAACACACACAAGCACACACACACAAACACACACATACAAACACACATGTATGTACGCGCAAAAGCCTTAATGTTTTATATGTATTTTTAACAAACAAAACTCCATGACAGCATGCGGTCAGCATGAGGTCATCATGCGGTCAGCATGAGGTCATCATGCGGTCAGCATGCGGTCAGCATGCGGTCAGCACGCGGTCAGCACAAGGTCAGCATAAGGTCATATCCCTCCAGCTGTGATGAGCTCCTACGTCATCCACCAGTTCCGACTGAAGGCAGCAGAGCTGCTCGGGCTTCGCCGGGTGAAGGTTGGCGTTCCTGAGATGTGCTTGTTTAGTCTGAGAAATTGTCTTTTATCTAATCTATGTGCGGGTCTGGAGACGTCGGATGTGATGGATCAGGACATGTGTTCTCCAGATGCTGATCTGAACTTGGAGAAGAGAGGAACCCTGATCTCCAGGCTGCAGGCTACAGAATAATGAGGCTCGCCATAAACTTCAAGAGCGCAGCAAGACGCACAGGAAGGCGGAGAGACGCAGAGCGAGGAAGAGGGGGATCATGGGAGAACGATTGAAGCTTGTGCTTTGTGTGGAGTTGTGTAACATTGCGTGTCTGTCTGTGTTGTGTTTGTCCAAAGTGTGGACCCTGTTTGAAATGAGTGGAGGGTTGTAGATCAGAGACACAGGAAGTGATGCTCAGCTGAAGTCTGGCCTGAAGCAGCGCATGAGGGAATCTGGATTTAGGGAAAATGGACTGAAACGAGCTGATGTGAGGAAAAACAGTTCAAACATCAGGATGCAACAACGTCACCTGAGAAATCAGGAGTTCCTCCTCTGATCCGGCCTAGCTTTGCTCACACATCAATGCAGACGTCACAGCTGGACTGGACACTTCCAAGAACAGTTTAACGCCGTCATATTCTACATCCACACAGAATGTTGCTCCGTCTTCATTTTTCCAAAAGAATTCTTGGAGGGAAAACAAACCTGCTGACTCAGGACAATCTTCATTTTTAGCTTTTGAGGGGCCAGTTCTTCAAACTGTTCTGACTGAAGCGGTCCAACGTTTGTTCCAACCTGCCAGGAAGATCTTGTAAAAGAAAGACGGCCTCTCAGATCAGCAGACGTGCTGAGTCAGCATCATGCTTCTCGTGTTCTGAAGCTTAATGAGTTCTGCCAGGAAGGCCTTTAAACACTTCCCTGCTGATCAGGAACATTTTGGATCCAGTCTGCAGGATTTTCGCATTACTTTGCAGACGTGCATGCACAGTCTGACATGCTGACGTTGACTCAGGGCCAAAGCCAGGTCTGTTGTTGACGTGTGGCGTGTCGGAGCACGCTGGTTTCCTGCAGGATAAACAGCTGCAGAAACGCACAGAAATATGGCTCTGTAGCAGGGAGGGAGGGGGTCACAACCCCTCACCTACCTGCTGTGTACAGGTATAAACACACACAAACACACCGATGCACACACACGTTTACACACCAATGCACACACATACTTACACAAAAACATACACCGATGCACACACAGACTTACACACAAACACACAGATGCACACACACGTTTACACACAAACACACACCGATGCACACACACATTTACACACAAACACACACCGATGCACACACACGTTTACACACAAACACACACCGATGCACACACACGTTTACACACAAACACACACCGATGCACATAAACGTTTACACACAAACACACACAGATGCACACACACGCTTACACACAAACACACACCGATGCACACACACGTTTACACACAAACACACACCGATGCACACACACGTTTACACACAAACACACACCGATGGACACACACGTTTACACACAAACACACACCGATGCACACACACGTTTACACACAAACACACACCGATGCACACACACTCTTACACACAAACACACACCGATGCACACACACGTTTACACACAAACACACACCGATGGACACACACGCTTACACACAAATACACACCGATGCACACACACGTTTACACACAAACACACACCGATGCACACACACGTTTACACACAAACACACACCGATGGACACACACGCTTACACACAAATACACACCGATGCACACACACGTTTACACACAAACACACACCGATGCACACACACTCTTACACACAAACACACACAGATGCACACACACGCTTACACACAAACACACACAAATGCACACACACGCTTACACACAAACACACACGATGCACACACACGTTTACACACAAACACACACCGATGCACACACAGACTTACACACAAACACACAGATGCACACACACGTTTACACACAAACACACACCGATGCACACACACATTTACACACAAACACACACCGATGCACACACACGTTTACACACAAACACACACCGATGCACATAAACGTTTACACACAAACACACACAGATGCACACACACGTTTACACACAAACACACACCGATGCACACACACGTTTACACACAAACACACACAGATGCACACACACGCTTACACACAAACACACACCGATGCACACACACGTTTACACACAAACACACACCGATGCACACACACGTTTACACACAAACACACACCGATGGACACACACGTTTACACACAAACACACACCGATGCACACACACGTTTACACACAAACACACACCGATGCACACACACTCTTACACACAAACACACACCGATGCACACACACGTTTACACACAAACACACACCGATGGACACACACGCTTACACACAAACACACACCGATGCACACACACGTTTACACACAAACACACACCGATGCACACACACTCTTACACACAAACACACACAGATGCACACACACGCTTACACACAAACACACACCGATGCACACACATGATGCACACACACGCTTACACACAAACACACACAATGCACACACACGCTTACACACAAACACACACGATGCACACACACGTTTACACACAAACACACACCGATGCACACACACGCTTACACACAAACACACACAAATGCACACACACGCTTACACACAAACACACACGATGCACACACACGTTTACACACAAACACACACCGATGCACGAACACGTTTACACACAAACACACACAGATGCAC
The DNA here is from genome assembly GCA_014656515.1 of Oryzias celebensis. Classification (NCBI taxonomy): domain Eukaryota; kingdom Metazoa; phylum Chordata; class Actinopteri; order Beloniformes; family Adrianichthyidae; genus Oryzias; species Oryzias celebensis. Next base: position 1,308,921 of record BNCR01000004.1, read on the forward strand.
ACACACGCTTACACACAAACACACACCGATGCACACACACGTTTACACACAAACACACACCGATGCACACACACGCTTACACACAAACACACACCGATGCACACACACGTTTACACACAAACATACACAGATGCACACACACGCTTACACACAAACACACACCGATGCACACACACGTTTACACACAAACACACACGATGCACACACACGTTTACACACAAACACACACCGATGCACACACAGACTTACACACAAACACACAGATGCACACACACGTTTACACACAAACACACACACCGATGCACACACAGGCTTACACACAAACACACACGATGCACACACACGCTTACACACCAATGCACACACGTACTTACACAAAAACATACACCGATGCACACACATACTTACACACAAACACACACAGATGCACACACACTCTTACACACAAACACACACCGATGCACACACAGACTTACATACAAACACACACCGATGCTCACACACTCTTACACACAAACACACACCAATGCACACACAGACTTACACACAAACATACACACATTTATGCACAAAGACAAAAATATGCAAAAATATACACAAACACGTGCACACACAAATGCACAAACACAAGCATATAAACGCACACAGATGTTCACTTATACTTAAGAACACACACACACACACACACACACAAGCAAGCTAGCTCCAGTTTCAAACATAAAACTTAAATGTTTTAAATTAGCACTGGTGCAGCTCATAAATAACAGGTCTCACCGCAGTAAAACATCACGAAGGCGCTTGAAAAACGATCGTTTTCGTGCTCTGACACACATCTGCACACTCACACGGACACACACATTGGGACTATTGTGCTGCTGTTCTGTGGTCGCTCTCCAGCTGTTTAAAAACATTTCTGTTCAACTGGAACACATTCCTGATTCGGTCATGTGGATGAAACTGGAAATGTGTTGTCATGTGTGTGTGTCTGCTTATCACACACAACACAGGTGGTGTGTAAAACACACATTTGAGGGGCTGGTGCTCAAGTATGTGAGTGTTTTCTGTCTGTGGATGTCCATCCTGGAAAAAACACAGGAAGGAATATTACAGTCGGCAGTGGAAAAGTCCGGCGCTGGAATAGACAAACAACCTGTTGACTTTCTAACTAAAGCACAGGAGGGAACAGGTGACATTCATCGTCTCCACAGAACATAAAGAGCAGCACAGGGTCTCATTTGGGGTTTTAATCTTAAATTTATCCTCCACGCAGACTATCCTCTGCACGGGCACGCACACACACACACACACACACACACGCACGCACACACACACACACACGCACGCACACACACACACACACGCACGCACGCACAACACACACACACACGCACACACCCACACGCACACACACACACACACACGCACACACACACGCACGCACACACACAACACACACACACACACACACACACACACACGCGCACACACACACGCACACACGCACACACACACACACACGCACGCACACACACACACGCACACACACACACGCACACACACACACACACACACGCACACACACACACGCACGCACACACACACACACACACAAACACACACACACACACACACGCACACACACACACACACACACACACACACGCACACACACACACGCACGCACACACACACACACACACACACACACACGCACACACGAACAATGGTCACACTGTCCTCGCTGAGTCAGTCAGTGAAGTGGAAAAGGCTGAGAGCAAACACGCTGAACTAACGTTTACTTCTGTTTTTATTTTCTCCAACCATGTGCATTTCTGAAGAACCTGATACCAACACAATCATGTGAGCATTTCATTAAACCTTTATTGATGAAAGTATTGACCGTCTCCTTCCACAAGGAGCTCTGTCTGCAGGTCAGGGTTGAACCTGCCATGGTCAATGTTTGGCTTCCTCCTCCGTGGCGTCGCTGACAGTTCTAGCGGCGTTTGCGGAAGAATGTCAGCAGACTGAACAGCTTCTGCCGTCGGGACTGGAACTGAGATGGTTCATTCCAGGCTCCATCATCTGTGTTTGTGTTTCAGGGCAGCAACAGACCATAATGTGGACAACACCACCGCCATGCTAAGAGAATGGCTGAGAAAGGCGCAGCAGGTCTACCATTATGTGGAGTGGAGGCCGATGGAGGAGCCCAGGCAAGTCAAACGCTCCAAACGGAGCTTTTTGTTTTGATCCAGAACCGTGTTCTTAAGGACTTTGGACTGCAGGTCTTTCACAGATGAGTGGGGTCCCAAGCACTGGCCTCCTTCCAGGTTCAACCATGTGATGAAGCTGAGACAAGCGGCTCTAAGGGCCGCGCGGGAACGGTGGGCCGACTACATCCTGGTAATCCTAATCACTACAGAACAGATCCGTAATAATAAGATAACCTCCAGCTTTTTCATGACTTTAAACATGTTCACGTTAAACACAACACTCAGCGCAACATTGGAGAGCTGATGGACAACAGCGTGCTGACACAGGACCTCTTGGTTGTGTGTAAAACTTTAAAGTCCCACTCTGATCATCTTCTGATGTATTTCTAAAGCGTTCCCAGTGGAATTTTAATGACAATTACCATAACCTGTGTTGTTTTTAGAACATAATGTCTGCAGAGCGGCAGGAGGTCAGTAGACATTCACCACTGAGTTGTGGGCGGGACTGTTGGCATGGAGTAAGCCCGCCTCGATTTCCCATCATCCTTCTGTTTACATTCTCTCCCGCTAGCTTACAACCCCTTACACCTTCAACACATTGACTATAAATGAAAACTGGACTGAGTGAGTCCGCCTCCCTGGCGTTTCAAACAGGAAATGGCTCCAAGAAGCCACAACCCCATAGACTTCTATATAGAACTAAACAGCTGTAACTCAGTTATTCTATTGGTCAGAATAACCATTCTCACTCTGATAACTTTTTTTAAACATGTTCTTGATAATCCTCGTGTACAGTCAATGCCTCAAGCTAACATTAGCATTGCACCAAAAATGGCGAACCATATGGAAGTAATCCAGCCGTACAGCTTTGATCCAGATTCTAGCTTAGATGAGGAAAACAAAGACGTTCATGGACTTTTTTGTCTGCAAGGATGCATCAGAAAGGGGCGGAGGAGGGAGCTTTTGACCCCGCCCAGCACATTTACAACGTCACAAAGACAATTATTTTCATTTTTTTGGTTCTAATTCACGATTCGAAAGAAGAAATCCTTTGGAGTGGGTCTTTAATGTTGTTAATATCAATGACAAGTTACTATGTATGAAACGATTTCTGCTTCACAACTGCCCATAATTCTTTTGGGTGCTTTGCCCTCGTCTCCTGTGATGCAGGGATGCCCAACCCGAGCCTACAGATCTCCCATCCTGCCTGTTTTATGAGTCTCCCTGCTTTTTACTGGTTGACTGACTCTTTCTGATTGACCGAACACGCCTGCTTCAGGTCGTCTACTGTAGAGCTCGAGGCGCAGGGTTGGGCAGCCCTGGTGTAAACTCTTTGTTCTTCCTAGCAGATTTAGATCAATAAAGGTTGGTATTTTGGTTGGGCCCGTGGTGGAAAACGATGGTTGGTCAGAAGGAAAACACCTCCCCTCTGTACTCAGAGCCTGTTCCTCTGGAGTTTGCAGATACTGATAACCTGTTGACCAACCCTCGAGTGCTGGACCTGCTGATAGCTGAGAACTTAACCATGGTTGCTCCCATGTTAGAGTCCCGCTCTCTCTACTCCAACTTCTGGTGTGGCATCACCCCACAGGTGCAGTTCAGACTGAGGAGCATGGTCTTATGTTTTATTCGCTCTGTTTTGGCGTGTTCTTAACGTCTGTCCGTCTCGCCAGGGCTACTACCGGCGGACCCCAGACTACCAACCAATCAGGGAGTGGAAGCGGGTAGGCTGCTTCCCTGTTCCCATGGTGCACAGCACCTTCTTGGTGGACCTGCGCCGTGAATCTAGCAAAGACCTGACCTTCTACCCGCCTCACTCAGACTACAGCTGGGCTTTTGATGACATCATGGTGTTCGCTTTCTCAGCACGCCAAGCAGGTCAGCTTCACGCTTTCACTACGATCCTGAATACATGTATGTCTTCTTCCCAACAGGCTGTTCTCAATCTAAAGAAGCCTCTTCAAACATGAACCTCTATTTTGATTGACAGAACAATAAAATACAATTCTGAGGGCACGCAGGGAAACTATGAAAAGAGAAATCATTTTTCTAGAGGGGAATTACATCAAGGAGAAGGAAGACAGAAATGTAGCACATTCCAGGAAAGGGATGATAACTAACTAGCTAAGCTACTACTAACTAATGAAACCCGTGGAAAGTTAACGGAAAACAAAAAGAGCCTTTCACTTTCTCCAGGAACTCAGTCGTAGCTGCAGGTGAAACTTGACTCACAGCCGCACACGTTTAAGTCGTAGATCGATTTAAAGATATGAACCACCGTTAATGCAAAAACATTCAAAGCGTCTTTGTCCTGCGGCTGATAAAACATTACAGTATTATGATTGGTTTTAGTTCTTCGACAAACAGACGAGAAGTCCCAAACTCAATATCAACAAAAAGAAAAATACTTAAAAGTCGTTAACACTGAGAAACTAACTGACTATGGAGTATCCGAATACTCGGATATCTGTGATCTGTTCCAGAAAAATCAATCCAATCTTTGTGACATCCGAGATCACTGATTTATGAATATGGTAAAATATTGTAAAAACACACTTTTAGCAATGTAATTGTTGTATACAATTCCAGAATAATGTTTGATTTTAAGTTTATAAACTAAACAAACTGAAGGAGCTCCTATCAGCAGAAGTAAAGAAATCTGCAAAGTGAAACTATTGATCCTGGAGTTCAGTTTCCTGAGGAAACGTCTGAAAAATTGATGCTGTTTGAAATAGTCCACAATTTGGAGTTCTTTTGGGATTCCACCTTTTAACACAAATCCAAAGCTTGAGTTCACATTGAAAAGTGAAGCTGCAAAGCCGATCCAGATGACGGCGCTCCACCTGCTCCACCTCCTTCTGACTGGCTGCTAAAACCAGAGCGGCGAGGTTTGACAGAGGCGGCGTTTGCTGTTTTTCAGCAGGGTTTCAGCTGTTGGCGTGCACAGACTGAGGCCTCATTTCCTTGTTTTGTTCCTCAGGTGTGCAGATGTTTGTGTGCAACAGGGAGCACTATGGTTTCCTGCCCGTCCCTCTGAAGGCTCAGCAGACTGTGGAGGACGAGGGAGAAAGTTTCATCCACACCATCACTGAAGCTTTGAGTGAGTCTCTCACTGAGACTGCTCTGACCTTTCACCAAACTTCCAGGCTTTTCTTCTAAAGGTTGACCTCTGTGACCCTTCTGTCTTTGTTTTCTCTCTCTTAGTCAACTGTCTTTCATTTCCTTGCTCTACTGTGCAGACTTTAAGAGAATTTCCATTAGAAATTCCTTTTCTTTGTTTTCCTGTGTGAACCCCTCCCCTCTCTGCCAGCAGTTGACCACGACATAGCACCCTCTGAGCACGTGTACGCGCTGCCGCCACCGCAGACCAAGATGGGCTTTGAAGAAGTGAGTTTGAGTCCATGTAGGAGCAGTCAGGAGCTTTTTCTAACAAAAGTCTTCAAACTCACATTCGGTCCTTTTCTTTTCCAACTGTTTGCTGAAGACTCCAGACCTGCCTTTTTAATCTGACTTTTAGCTGAAATGAGAATTTATTCAAACCATGAATGAGGTGCAACCAAAAAGAGCTGTTTGAAAGACATTGTATTTGTGGCGTCGAGAACACGCTCACATGTGACTTTTCATTGTGTTAATTGAGGTCCTTTTGTATTAAAAGTACCTTATAAATAAAGCTGCATTTGATTTGAATTTCCAGATATTCTTGATTAGTTTAAAACGTCGACTTGACAGAAGAAAGAGAATGTTGAAAACGACGGCATCCCTCGGCCTTCAAGTCACATGGGTGGACGCCGTGGACGGGAAGTATGTCAGACCCGCTTCATGCACTTCATAAATGACCTGAACTCCCACACAGGAAGTCCAGGTTGTTCTGCACATCAGTTTAGTACCAGACATTACTTATTTGTTGAATGTATTCAAATTCCTGCCTTCAGAGCTCACTCTAATCCACTGTCGGCGATGGGATAATCCCTCAGTATTTTCTGTGTCAGCTTCAGGAGCGTCTGTGTTTTCTGATGGATGTTTGGTGTCTGATGGATGGACGTTTACGTCGCTTCTTTCTCAGGGCTCTGAACACTTCGCAGCTGCAGATGCTGGGGATCGAGATGCTGCCGGGCTATAAGGACCCATACTCAGGTCGAGTCCTAACTCGGGGGAGATCGGCTGCTTCCTTAGCCATCACTCTGTATGGACACAGGTGAGCGCTGTAGTTCAATCGTTTTAGAACAAAACAAATGTAGGTTTAACATGTAGTATCTAATATTCTTCTCTAAACCAACCACTCTAGGACGCATTTCCAGGTTTGCCAATATAACCTCTAATTTGAAACAAAGAGGACCTTTTTGTTCATTTGTCACCTGACAGGATTCTGATTCTCCACTGCATCCTCCGTGGGTTTCTGTCTGATATGTAAGAAGGGGATAGGACCCTAAAAGAGGTCTGTTTTCAGAAATGACCTGTAGGCGTGAACCCTCCTCCACTTTGGGTTGCTTCCGTCCCTTCATGAAGTCCCTTCATTTCTGATAATAAACACCCTGAAGGACAATTTACTGCCTTTTCCACAGTCACTGAAGAAATATTAAACCAATCTACTTAATTTTAAATTGTTTTTCACCAAAAGTGGAATATGTGATACATGGCGTGACGCGTTGTAACATCTGCTGGCTCTTCCCGCTCCTGTCTTTGGCCGTGACCTCGAATCGGCTCTTCCAGCAACCCCAGCTGTTTCCACAGCTCCTACTGGATGAAGCTCATCTGCTACACTATTCAAACATGTTGTTGTTTATTTAAATGTTTAGCTGTTATCTTAACTTGTAGCTGTTTATCTAAACGTGTGTTTGTTTATTAGACATAAACTTGTTATTCAACCATGTAGTTATAGAATTAATTAATCTGACTTTTCTTTAATAGTTCTAGTACATCACCTGTCCGTCCGGGGTTGAGGATCTCTCCTCCATGTGGGAAACCCTGAGGTTTCTTAGTTTTTTCCCCACAAAGAGACAGGGGTTTTTTATGAGTTTTTCCTCACAGAGTAGGAGGGTTTTAGGGCAGAGATGTTTGTTCAGCTTAGTCTGTTTAACAACCAGCTATTGTTTACTGTTACATGTTTGATTTTTTTGTTTCTTGCAATATTCTGATATCAGTCCAATGAGACGGCTGTGGCTGTGATATTGGGCTATAGAAATAAGATAACATTTAATTGAACTGAACTGAGCTGAACTGAATTGAATTGAATTGAATTGAATTGAATTGAATTGAATTGAATTGAATTGAATTGAATCTACTAAGCCAGCACCGACCCGGCTCTGGTGCTGCTGGTGTATGAGGACTAACCAGCGGAGGGAAGGGGTTGATATGATATTCCAACTAAAAAGACAAAATGTTACCAATCAGGCAATGACTTAAGTTTTTGATCTCTCCAAGTATAAAATCCTAGCAATGATTGCACTGAGAAGCTGTTTTCTGATCGATCAGGTGATTGAGCGGGGCTTCCAGAAGGTTCTTGTTTTAGAGGACGACGTGCGGTTTGAGCCCAGGTTCAGACGAAGGCTTCAGGCCATCATGGAGGACGTGGAAGGAGTCCGGCTGGATTGGGACCTCATGTAAGAGCTCAGATTATTGTTGTGTTGTTGGTCCAGTTTGATGAATAAAAATGTTTCTTTGCTTTAACATGTTCTGGTTCCTTCAGATACGTGGGGCGAAAGCGCATGCAGGTGCATCAGCCAGAACAGTCAGTGAACGGCGTGAACAACCTGGTTGTGGCCGATTATTCCTATTGGACGCTTGGTTACGCGCTGTCACATCAAGGAGCCAGGAAGTTACTGGATGCTGAGCCTTTCAAGAAGATGCTGCCAGTTGATGAGTTTCTGCCCGTCATGTTCAACAAGCATCCCAAGTCAGTGTCCTCCTTGGTTTCCCTATCAGGTTAAATTGTGATGAAAATGAGAGAAAACTTTGAATATGAAGATCAAATGATGTGTAAAAAAAGGAAATGTTACTTTGAGATTCCCATGTGGAGCCTTGCATTACAGAACAGGATGTTTAAAACGGCATTTTGAGGTTAATTAAGAGACTGGTATTTCAAAATAAGCACAAGCAAAGCTTGATGGGAAACAGAGTAAATACTGAATGAAAAGGGAGGTTTGACCCGGAGAACAGCACGAACACGTCTGCAAAAAGTCAGGAGGAGACCGTAGAGTTCAGACCCAGCTGCGCTTACGGCTGTCAGCAGGTGAAAAATGCTCAAACCTGCACAGGAATGCAGGCGACTCACAGGAAATTTCAAGGTGATAAACTTGTGAACCTGTAGAGAGGAAATGTTTGTGCACATCTTTTTCTACGTGCATGCTGCGGGCGACAGGTCGTAGAAACACCTATACAACAGGTAAGGGTAAGTAAGAGGGAAGGAGGTGAGACACAGGCGTGTCCTTTAGATTTTTTAGATCCTTTGGACTCTACAAGGATCTGTCAGTGCTGTTCATGTGACACGTGCACACTGGTTGCTGCAGCCTCACTGTTAGAAATGAGAAAATCAGTGTAGTTTGCGTGGACATCCTACAGGCACTTATGGTTCACGTGCACAGCCCGTGCGTGCAGTTAAAGGCCAGTACTCACACTTCCTGAACGGTACGCTATGGCCTTGATATTTCCTGCAGTCTTCCCTCCACAGACAGCCTGTATCCACCTGTAAGGACAGCTCGCCACTGAGGCTCTTTATAAAGAAGAGGAATCATTTGTAACCCCTCAGTAAAGAGCGTTCTTACACCCACCTTCCACACCAAGCTCTCACTTTTTGGGACACGGATCAAGTGCAGTGCTCCCCCCTCTCCAACCTGAGCGCCTCCATCCCTTTTTCGGCTCTTCTGTCACGTCTGTCCTGAACGGCCAAACCCTCTTGAAGTCGAGCACCTCTGTTGTCCCAGTGCCTCCCACTCCTCCCCCATCTCCTCTCGGTGAGGAATGTGGACCAGCACGGCTCTTCCTGCTGGCTGGAGAACGGGGACAAGATTCCCATTGATAGAGGTGTGGGGGCTGGTTTCAGACGAGCACTGAGAATGTGTGGATTCTTTCTGAATACATGGAGACGTATGTATGGATTACTGAACACACTGCATGTGCTGAACATGGGAGGAAGGTGAGCTTCATCAGAAAACCCGGAGGATAATGTCAGCTGAAGTCAAGTGTCTGTTAACGTGTTCATTAATGCAGACGTTCTTTCCAACCGTTCTCCGCTAAAGAACACACAGAACCTGAAGAACACAACAAAGAGGGCAGTGTCACTGAAGGTCTGGAACGCTAAGAAAGATTTAGAGGCAGCCAGACGTTCAGCCCCGAGGTGACCAAAGGGGGGTCCAAAGAGTGTGCAGCGGTCAGAGTACTTAAAAATTATTCCTAAAGTAGAAGGGAAAGATAGGAGCCAGGACAGCAGGTCAGGCGTCACGGTAAGTTTCTGTCAAAATTCAGAGGAATTGCAAAAATGTGCCCCCCCCCCAAGAATCTACTGTACTGTTTCTCTATCAAAAGACTAGCATTGAGGGAACATGTTCTTATCTTGTACTAACATTGACATAAAAATAAACTAAACTAAAGGTCAATGAATAAGCTGCAGCCGCTAAAAACTTTTGCTTCTGTTCAACCCCGTCCCTTGTTGTCCTCAGTGCTCAGTACATGTCTCATTTTGAGCCGAGGGACCTGAAGGCCTTTTCTGTGGAGCCACTGCTCATCTACCCCACCCACTACACCGGAGAGCCAGGTTACATCAGCGACACCGAGACCTCCACCATTTGGGACGACGAGGCCGTGGCCACGGACTGGGACAGACAGCAGGCCCGGAAAACAGCCCAGCAGGGCCGCATCGGACCAGTGGCACAGAACAGCGTGACGGGAGATTCTCCGCCTCCTGCAGCTCGTGCGTCCCGGGATGAACTCTGATGCAGAGATGGAGAAGTTGGACGAGTTCAAAAATGTCAGCTGGATGTGCACACACACACAGTGATGAGGGATGGGTTCTTGTTCAGCAGGATGGACAACTGAAGAGAAAAATGATGTGAATCTGAGACGATGGACAACATCTAACAAAAGATGTATTTATTCTCCATGTGCGCCCTCAGAGGACGAGGCCTGAAAACGTCACACATGGAAGACAACAGAACTAACCCTACTTTCTCATGTGAGCAGACCTTCTGCTATTTCATTAAGGTGATTAAAGAAACAGCCGTGATTCAATAGAAAGCTACAGAATAAAAGACTGTTAACAGTGAGTCCTGACAGACGGCCTCCCCATCAGACACAGTCTTTTAGAAACCTAACATACCACTGTTGATGTCTACAGGACATCTCTGACAACTCTATTGTTACTCCATCAGACGGATACCAACAGCGTTCTGAAAGATATCTGCATATAGAGGTCGACTACACATCTACTTGTAGTCATCAACTTTGGGACATTTTTAGATTTCTATTAGATTACTTTTTAAAAACATTTACCAGTTAAAAAAATAAACACTGCAATTTTCCATCCATCCATTCATCTGCAGAACACACTGAATCCTTGTTGGGGTCACAGGTTTGCTGGGTCCAGGCCAGCTACTGTTGAACCCCGGGGTCACGCTGCATGCGGTCCATCTCCAATGCGGATGCCAGAGTCTTTATAAACTCCGGCGCTCCGGAAGAGGAAGGAAGAGGGCACAGCAAAATCACAATGATAGAAACGTGTTTGAATTGGCTTTTCCATCTTATATCTAGTAAATGTTTAAAGAGGTATTCTAATAGACATCTAAAAATATCCAAAGATTAGATGTTTACAGGTAGATGTGTAGGAGACCTCTATGTGCAGAACAGTGCTGGTAGACATCTAACAGAGTAACAAACTAGCGCTGTCTGAGATGTCCATCTACAGTTATTAGTTGTCTAATAGATATCATGTGTTTGGTGGGAACAAACTACCCCAATGGCGTGTTTACAACACACAAAGCATGATGGGACTATGACGCAATGCACAGTGGGAAAGCTGGAGATCTAAACCAGGATGTGCAAAAGACCTCTATGAACTGATGTCTATCAGATATGATGAATATCTACAGCTGTGAGCTTTGAAAAAGCCATGATTTTGAAATCTCATAGATGTGTTTGTGCCTGGTGGGTGTCTAACAGCGTGCACGTGCAGAGCGTCTTCACATAAAACGATTAAATCAAAATACAACCCTCCTCTCCAAGCAGCAGAGCAGTTGCAGATGTCATCAGAACCCAGAACCAGCAGGCTGGTTCTGCTGGGTAAAAATTCAGAAAATCTATTCCAAAGAACAAAGTAAACTTTTGGGATGAATTGGAAAAAGTTTTATGTTACTCAGAACCAAAGTAATAAAAGAACATCTGTATTTGTGTGTATTCACTCGCTCAGCAGCTTCAAAAATCTTCATGTCATTTCTACAAAACTGAAATGATGAAATGTTTCTCTGTAAAAACTGCATTGTAAAGTAACGTAATCACTGAAGTCAGATTCAGATTAATGATAAAAAATACATTATTTTTATCACAAGTGATCCATTTAGGCAAGAGTTTGACGTGAGCGCGAACTACTCTTATGATCAGCTGATGATTCAAAAAGTCAAAGTTTTGGGGGTTTTCTTGTAGTTTAGGGCAGGGTGGGGTTCAAGTGTGAAGGAGCTGCAGTGATCACTGAAAAGAGCCGTTAAACTCCTGCTGCTCCGGTTCTGCTGTTCCTCTCAGTTATGGGATGGAACAGTGAGGAGGGGCCACAGGGGAGGAGGGCTGTGATGAGTGGTTCAACATCTGCAGAAAGACATGACAAATACTTTAAAATGAAAGTGTGATCAACGTTTCAAATGTAAGGAGAACAAATATATCAAACTGCTTTTCTAAACAGTAGTGCAACAGAACCGGGTCAGCCGGGATCCAGGTCGCTCCTAAAGTCCACCTTTGTGGCAGGAACTCTTTTTGCAGAATCTGCTTCCCAGATTCCAGCAAATGAAGGACTGACACTGTGCCGCCCTCTGCTGGCTGCAAACAGAACTGTCGGATTTTTTTGATAAAGAATTTTTATTTGGATGAAATGTTTTTTCTTAAAGATCCATTCGGATGAAAAAAAATGTATTTTTGATTTTCTGACATGTTTTGTGGCATTTCTCTGATGATGGAGGACATGTATGAAAGAAATTAAGCTCAAAATGTCCTTTTTCCTAGTATTCCTTGAAACAAACTATGGAGAGAAATTAGTATCAGTCCGATTTGTGCGTGCGTGTCTGAGGCGCTGTCGAGGGCGGGGCTGCAGAGATGAACTGTTTAATTCTGGAAAATGTTTTTATTTTTAAAGGACAAGTGTAATAAAAACCCATATTCAGACTTTTTTATATTAATTAGCCGGCACATCTGTTTTAGAAAGATGGAAAATGTCAAGTTTCACCAGATCTTATTCACCGTCTAAGTTCAGAGCGGCTGATCAGAAAACTCTGAAGACCCTGCATTCCAGTAGCATTTAAACGCATCACTTACGCACGAATCTGGGAGACGTGAAAAGAGTCTCATATCACATTTGTGTGTAAAGGTGGTTTTGTGTGTGCGTAACAAGTGATTCGTGCATATTTTTTAAAGATTTGTGCGTGTAGTTAGTTTCAAGCTGTCGTAATTTGAAGTTGTACATGTGTAAATTGTACTTTGTATTTTTTAATATTTTCTCATTTTTGAACTCATGAACAAAATGTATTTTATGAGTTACAAATCAAGAATTACGCACGCACAAACCTAAACTTACGCACAAATCAAGGATTTCGCACGCACAAACCTAAACTTACGCACAAATCAAGGACTTCGCATGCACAAACCTAAACTTATGCACAAATCAAGGATTTCGCACGAACAAACCTAAACTTACGCACAAATCAAGGATTTCGCACGAACAAACCTAAACTTACGCACAAATCAAGGATTTCGCACGCACAAGCTCCCTGTTCCGCTTCACAATGGAGAGAGGAAAGGGGGCAGGATCGCTCCACGCCAAAAGTCCTGCCCACAAACTAGAGATGAATATGTAATGAACTCCTGCTGCTCTGCAGAAACTGTCCGAGAAAATGACCGTTTTGAAAAAGATTTTAGCTAAAAATGACATCATCAAAATTAAAAACACTGCGAATGCTTTGAAAATCGATCAGAAGATGACCAAAGTGGGAAGATCTTTTAAAAATATTGACATTAAAGGGATCCTGTAGTCGTCTCACAAAACTTCAGTCCAGATCGTTTCAACAGGCCAGGTCTTCTTAACCCTTTGGAACCTTGTGCCTGCATCTCCGTTTTTGTCTCATTTAGAACTGACTTCTGCCTTTTGCATTTGAAAGACCACTTGTTTGCTTATCTGGTCTCGTTCTAAACAGCACCACCTCACCTATGTAGCATTAACTTCATTTTGTCATTTCTATATGTTGCATTCACACACAAGACCTAAAATCATACAAGAATGAAAAATTCCATCAGGAAAATTTGCTGTGGAAACTCCAAAAATGTTCAGTGAACCGTTTTTACAACATAGAAGGAAAGTTTTATGTGTAATTTCATAAAAATAACAAGAACAAATGTTTTGGAAAAACTAATGTACATGTTTGAATGAAAATATAAGGAAAAACTGTAAAGCTGTGCACAAAATATAAATGTGTAACTTTGCATGTATGAACAGAACTTTTTCGTTATGAATACGTTTCTTTTTGACAGTTTCCTTATCCCACAGCCGACAGTCCATGAGTCGTCTCCCTAATGTCTAAGGGCGCCCTGCACCTGCCGCTTTCTCGCGATATTTGTTTGATGATTGACATGTGACGTCACAGTAAAAACTACCCAACAAGCACCGCAATCCAGGCGATCTGAGCAGCGCTGCGTCCGCCTGGGGAACCCCCAACACGCCTAATGACGTCAAAGCGAAATAGAAAGACGGTGGATGACGAAAGTTGACATTTTCTGACGAAGAAAGACGTCATATCGCCACGCTTTCTGCGATGTTTTTGCGCTTCGGGGAGAGTTCAAATACAAGTAGATTCAAACGAATTTCCATTCAGAAAAACAAAGGCAGAGAGTGAAGAAAAGACAGAGAGACAATGAGTAGAAGAAACGAAAGACGAAAAGACCCGACCATCCCGACACATCTCATCCGAGGGAAAGTCTGCAGCTTTTTAGCCAGACTGACCCCGGAAGAAGTTTTCCAAATCGTGTCCGGTTCGCCTGACCCGAAAACGGCGGAGAAACTGAACCAGCTGAGAGAAGAGCTGACCAGTGAAACGGTGACCGCAATAATGCACTCCATCATGGAGGAAATCACCAAAATGGCTGATTTTCCTTCTGGAGAAAAGCGGGCGCGCGCCGACGACGGGGAGCCCGGACCCTCCTCCCCCCACCGCACCCAGGATCGCCGCAAAAGAAAAGAAACTGTCGCGAAAAAGACCGCAGCAGATTCTCCAGAACTCAAGTCCTGCAACCAGCTGGTGCTGGAAAAAATTAAAAGACTTTACCAAAAAATGAAGGTCTTTGAGTCACTGAGCGTTGAAAAAAGAATAAAAAAGGTCAAAGACAGGGCCAAAGAATTAAAATCAAGTTTGGCATGCTCCAAACTAAAGTGCAAGAAAAAACGTGAAGAGAAGACGATGCCTGAGACCCCTGGAATGCAGGTTGAGTCTGTAGAATCACAACTGGAGGACGCGCCAGAAGTAGAAACTACAGAACCCAAGTCTTGCATTCCACACATAACATGTGGAATTGAAAAGATCAAGGCTGGGGTTGACATCATGAAAGAGTGCATCACTGACCTCAAATTGCTTTGTGTCAAACGGATGCAGAAGTCAGAGGATGCCGAACCAAAACAGGACGCTGAACAGGTGAAAAGAATGGATAAATATGTAAAAATGTTTGTCCAAAAGATCCCATCAGCCTCCAGAAAATTAAGATTGTGTGCTGCAAAAATAAAAGCTTGCACCACAAAACAGAGGAAAGATTCAGAAAAAGTCAAAATGACAGCTGCAGTCACACATGAAGACTTTGAGGCTGCAATGGAACTACTGGTGAGAGCCATTGCAATCCTCGAGGATGTGAATGTCAGCACTGGAGCTAGGAGGCTAAAAACATGCAGGAAAAACATAAAAGCATTTGCAAAAAGACTCAACTCCTATGCTGTCAAAGCAAAGACTGAGAAAAAGAAAAGAAGGTTTCCTCAGATAACATTTACAACAAGGCCTTGGAAACTGCAACCATGGGCAGCAAATGTCCAAGAGAGGATGAAAAGACTGAGGTCACACGCAGCAGCAACATTGGGAAAGGCTGTACAAGCTCCACCATGTTGTGCTAAAGTAAAGAGAATGGCTGAAGAACTCAGGTTACACACTGTGAAAATGGCTGAAAGACTGACATTTTGTAATTCCACCAAATTGTGTGAGAATGCAAATGTTAAAGTCAAGGATGCGCTTGCAGCATTCCTGAATCAGTTCCAGGCATTAAATCTGGTTCCAGCCAAGTCAAGCCTTCCAACCATAACTTCAGTTAAAAATCAGCTGAAATTATGTGCGGAAAACATAAAAGCTGGCCCTAAAAAACTGAAAGAGAGTGCCAAACGAAGAATGAGCGCAAAGAAGGATGCAGAAGCACGACCAGAGGATCCAGAAACCATTCTGCAGGATGCTAATATAGAGCCTGCAGCTGTGAAAGTGAATTCTTGCATCCAACACATGAGAACAGGAAAAAAGAAACTGAAGTCATGTGCTGCAAACATTAAAGTTGGCGCTGAAAAAATAAAGACAAGGGCCAAACAAAGAATGAGCAGTAAGAAGGCTGCAAAAACACAACCAGAGTATCCAGTCTGTCTCGAAGTGGAGAATATTCCATTCCCCCCGGGACCTAACGAGGATGAAGATTTGAAGAAAGCTGTGGGAAATTCAATTTTAAAGATGATCTCACATGCAGTGTCAAAATCTGGGTCCAACCTTCAAGCAAACTACGACATGTTTTCTGTAGCAGAGCTTATTGAAACAGTTGTGGAGTTTCTCGAAGATGACACAGTCCAGATGGACAGCAGAGAAATTGACACAAAGCTTCATTTGCTTGTTTACAAGGATCTGATCAAAATGTGGGAAAAGCCAGAGTTCATCCTGACTTTCATGGAAATGAACACTCAAGCAGTCAAGAATGTGATTGCTTTGGTGTTCAATAAACATCTATTGAAACCAAGGAAGTCTGGCTTGTTCAGGAGGTTCATGAACTTCTTTTTCCATCGCAAATAATCTGATCAGGATTATTGGTGGGAGAAGTTGGTTAATTGGACTTCAAACACAATAAAGCAATGAAAAGCAAATAAAGAGGGTAGGATTAGGTTTAAAAATAAGAAAATAGGGTAAGATTAGGTTTGAAAATAAGAATAATTGGTAGGATTAGGTTTAAAAGTTAGAAAATACGGTAGGATTAGATTTAAAAGTTAGAAAAAAGGGTAGGGTTAGGTTTAAAAATAAGAAAAAAGGGTAGGGTTAGATGAAAACATTAGAAAGAAGAGTAAGATTAGATTAAAAAATAAGAAAAAAAGAGTAGGATTAGATTTAAAAAAGTAGGACTATATAATATAAACCCCTTGAAAACAAGGGGTATAAAATAGCTTAGCTTCAATCAAGGTAGGAAGGGGCTTTAAACAGATTGATATGTAACATATGGTTACACATTAATCCAGTAATGCAACCGCAGGGAAGCACAATCTAGCGCTTTCATGTGCCGGTCCCAAGTCCGGATAAATGCAGAGGGTTTTTTCAGGGAAAGCAGAACACAAGCAGCTGCAATTCTTAGGCAGCCATAAACTGTTTACAGAGCAACATGTTTATTCTTTCGCTATGCAAAGTGTAAACACTCTGTGGTGGACTACGGTTCTTAACATAGCAGCAGTGCAGCAGTTTCTCATGCTCTCAATGTCGAGTCCTTTTACATCCACTAAAAATTGTTTCTATATTTGACTGAAGTACAAAACGTGGTTACGTCAGCTAAACGCCTTTACATGCTCTGGTCTGCTGGTGCTGTGAAGGAATGTCCAACCAACGAGTCAAGCTTTAGCTACCATATGGAAACCATAAAACACACAAAGACTGCTTTAAAATGTGCTTTTTTGGCCTTTAAGTGGTAGGAACTGCAGAAACACAAAACACAGAAAATCTTCACACCACAGAACTGCACAATGCTGGCAGCTCACAGTGATAATTGGTGATGTGGAGTCCAGTGGAGCTTGCTCTCCGTTCTGGTGAGACCATCAGGCCAGGCTCCTGGTTATGGATGTGATGGCAGAGTCTGGTGCAGCCGGACAGCGGGGGTCAGATTTGCTGGCCTCCATGGAGCTGCCGACCATCCTGCGCTGCCAGTACCAAAGGTCTGGGTACTTTGAGGCCCAGAAGCTGTGGAACAACATGAAGATCTTCTTCAGAACAGCCCTCCTCAGCAGGATGTAGACCCAGGGGTCCAGGATCTGGTTCCACGTGGCCATTCGGACCGTGGTCAGCAGACTGAAACACACAGGCTCCTCTTTGCTTCTCGTACTCAGAACGATGACGTGGATCTGACCGCCCGTATACAGAAAAAAACACAATTGCATTTAAGTTATTACAATAATTAAAAACAGTTTGCATCTTTTTATATTCGATCACTTTTCTACTTGAAGAACGGGGTCCAGTGGAATTGCATCAAACCCTTGTCATTATTTTTAGCCTTCAGTGGTTAAACCTTTATTTTGACATGGTGGTCACACAGTCCTGGACAAAAGCAGCTCCTAATAAAACTGAACAAGTGGCTGCAGAGTGGATTCTGCAGTTTTGTACAAAACTTAACATGCAGAAGCTTTCAGCTTGTTTTATAACATGGCAGCTGTGCTTCATCGTCCAAATCTGATGCTCAAATAGGCTGTTGGTGCTTTTAACCATCTGATCTGTGGCCCAGCAGCATCGTTTTTTGCACCACAGGTTTTATGCAAAGTCTTTTCAACACTTTGTTGTGACATAAACAACCTCTGGCTTTTCTTTTAACCTTTTCACGGCAAATGTCAATTATTCACGATGTACCATTTAACACAGCACTCCACTGAATTCAGCATCACCTTGAGCATAAGAAAGACACTACAAATAATTTGTTTGATATAATTGGAAATAAATTCAGACATTATGGGGTTCATGTTTATTTCTTAATCTTGGAGAACCAAGGTCAAAATTGGCTGCTGTTTTTTTTATTATATTTGATAAATCATTTGAATTGTTTACATTTTCTTCTATATATTAATGCTGTTGTTATTTGGCTTGTCTTAATTGCTCCTAACTAAAATGAATGAAAAAAAAAGTTAACTATGAAATCCCTGGGTTCTTCAGAGTTAAAAAGGTTTGTTCAAATTGAAATTTTACTAAAAGACACATAAACATGTGAAGGAGTATCATGTTGGCAAATTTCACAAACTGTAAGTTAGACTTTTATTGAAGCTAGGACGCTTCCAGTGAGCATGCTCAGTTCAGCTGCTTGTTTACGAGTTTCTATCAATGACTGTATCTGAGAACTGGACTGAGTGACTGCCTCCCTGGCATTCCAAACAGGAAGTACCTGCTGGCTCCAAGAATCTCAAATCCCAAAGACTTCTGTAGAGAAATAAACAGCTGTTACTCAGTCATTCTATTAGTCACAACAAGCATTCTAGATCTGATACTGTTTTTTTAGCATCTAATTGATAATCCTCATTTTTTTCATGAGCGGTTGAATGATGAATGACAAGTTATTCAATTTATAAACTGACCAATCAGATGGCTCATTGGTCAAGTAGGCAGAGCCCGCTGGCCTCGGCATCCAACATTCAAAATGTTTGCCAGAATTTGTTAAGCTTGCTTTTTAAGTGCTAAGTGTTAACAAATTACACCAAGCTCACATCTAATTGGCTAGAGTGGTTGTCATAGAAACATTGACTCAGACTGACTCGGACCAATCACTGCTCACTGATGTTGTCTGGCTCCAATATGGCTGTGTCTGTATCACAAAAAAGTGACAATTGAATTGACTTCTTTTGGTTGGAGCTGGAGGTAAACCATAATCTATAGATGACATCAGTCCAGTTCTCTGATACAGTCGATGGTTTCCATAGAACGCTCTCTGGTTGTATTTTCTAGCAGGTGAAGCCATAAAATCATTTGAATCATCTGCTTACGTGGTGGATGACAAAAGTTTCGTTTTGTTCTGTGTTCTGGATGACATGACATTATTTAAGTGAGTCTGCTGCAGCAGGCCGCTGCCACACAGATATTTAGGAACATTTTGTTTTTTGTCAGTCACAGCCTCTTCCTTTTTTAAACTATGACCAATCAGTCTTTGTCTCCTGTGAGCATGGATTCACAGGGTGCATAGAACACAAATGGTAAGCTTCTATTAACTCCTTGGGGACTCTGTGCACCCTAAAACCAGAAGTTCTTACCAACAGGGGTCCCCAGCACACACAGGACACCAGCATGATTGTCAGGAGCTGGCAGATCATCTCTATGTGGTATGGCGTTCCTCTGCAGCTCTGCTTGTGGCGCAGTCGGCCGTGTAGCAGAGCGCAGCTTGCGAAGGTGTTGCATATGATGGACAACATCAGCGCCAGAAGCCCCAGGAAGGAAAAGAGCAGAGGAAGCAGCACATCCAGCCAGTCTTTGGGCTGCTCCATGTGGAAGAAGCACCAGCTTCCAGAGCTCTGGACCTCGTATGGTCTCTGAAGCAGCACGGGCAGCAACGCCACCAGGGCGGCGAGCAGCCAGCTGAGGCCCAGCAGTCTTTTGACATGATGGGACGCCAATCATCCTTTTCTTTCAGCCGTTTTTCACACGGGGATTTTCACATCTATAAATCTTGTCTAACGCCCGTTTTTCATTCTTCTGCTCCCCCCAGCCCCAAGTTGTGGAAAATGAATTCTTTCCCGCTCAGTCACAACTCCAATGTGTAAAGGATGCTAGCCTACAAGAAAGTAGCTTTAAGGAGTTTGCTTTTAAATCAACAAGGCTTAAGTAGCCACATGATTTAAATTATCGTGTCACAGGGAAATACAATCTAAAATTAAAATTTCAATGAGTAAATCTAAACTAACGTGTGTAAATATTTAACAAAAAAAACAAGAAAAAAGTGTAATTATTTGGGGAGTTACAATAATGATAAAGTGGACGGTGAAAAAAAGAAACTATTTGCAGTAAAAGTGAAAATTTGACCTTAAATATTGTTATGAAAATATAAAAACCTGAATGAAAGAATCTGTCTGTCTTACCTCAAGAATGACTTCCATGTAAGAGCTGTCTGAACATCTGTCCTGTTCTCTCTAGAATAAAGTGATCTTCTTACATGACTTCCATGTAAGAGGTTATTGCGTGAACCTTGGAGGTCCGTGAGGTCGGCAGCAGAGTCGGCAGCAGGACCGCAAGCGATCCGTAGCCAACGTGAGTCATCTGGCGTAGCTAGACTGCTCCGCGGCTGCACCAGAACCAGACTGCATGCAGCGTAAGGGGTCCGACTGGGGCGGAACATGGAGCTTGTGGCCCCGCCCAATGCATTTTCTATGTCACAAATACAATCTTTTTCAAACTGCATTTTTCTAACTGCTCCTGATCCATAATGATTCAAAAAAAGAAATACTCAGAAATTTTAATCTTAATTTTCTTTATCTTTGTCCGCCATTGTCAGAAACTGCGACAAAAACATGTTAAACACAACAAAAACACTGTTTTCGTTGGGGCGGGTCTTCAACCCTCAACCACTGTGTGGTGTGTCTGGGTTTTTGAAGCAATGTGCTCAGTTTTTGACAAAAATTCTCTTTTTCTTTTATAATTAAGACATAATTGCATTCAAAGGAACAAAAAAAGCTTTTTCTCTTCTGAAGGACACTTTGGGTTTTTCTTTTTCCATTTCTGTCTGTCGTTAGCTCTGGTTGTGACAGCAGAACGTCCTGTCAGAAACTTCTCTCTAAGCTTCTTATTTGGCTTGCTGGTCTCTAATTACACAAACTGGCCACTCCTGATGCTTTCATCTCAGGTGACCTTACACCTGAAAGGAGGATGTCACACTAATAGAAATGTGACAATCTTTTTCAAACTGCATTTTTTCTAACTGCTCCTGATCCATAATGATTTAAAGGAAGGGGGAAGGTTAGTATTATGGTTACAGAGGATGGATCATTTGTGGAGAGCACATTTCATGCACCTACGTGCGTGACAGCTGACGTGACTTTAACATTAAATATGTGGGGCCAGCAACCTTTTGCACTTAAAATATGTGCAGCAATACAGCAAAGTGCAGCTTGGCTGTACGTATTAGGTTTGGCCAACATAAATGTCCATCATTTTTTTGGGCTGACATACGTGTGAGAAAGATCACCCTAAACTTATTATTTTTTTTATATTGTTTTATTGAAGCCTCTTACTGTGAGAACATTTGTTTTTCTATACAAACATTTCCAATAATACACTGTAAATCCCATTTCAATGTTTTTGTTGTTCTAATGTATCAATGTATTATTGTAATTAAAGTCTTAGTCTCTGAGTTATGCTAAGAGTTGCGGTAAGTTTTTAAAATTTCTTTTACTATATTAAACAGAGTACCACATTTATCGTTTAATATAGTAAAAGAAATAGAAAACTTGCCTCCGTTTGCTGGTCCGCCATGACTCCCTCAGCAATTGACAGAATCTGGCAACGCTGATGCTCTGACGTGACGTCTGTGACGTTCCCAGAAAGAATTCAAAATTCACCAGTTAAATCTACAGCTTTCTTCATTGACAAATTATCGCTTATCGATGTTTGGCGCTTTTTTAATCCTAATAGTAAAGAATTTACCTGGAACAACTCAAGTAAAACTACTCAATCAAGACTAGATTTATGGTTAACATCTAGTAATTGTACACAATTTATAACTGATGCTTCCCACTGTTATGCTCCTTTTTCAGATCATAAAATGATATCCCTGCAACTACATGGATCAAAAATACAAAACCATAATAAATTAAGAGGATACTGGAAATTAAATAATAAATTGCTGGAGGATGAGTCTTTTCAAAATGTAGTTAAACAAAATGCAAAACAAATAATTGAAGACCAAAGAATGAGTGCTAAGCAAAGATGGGAATATTTCAACTTCAAAGTTAGAATTATAGCAATTGAACGCAGTAAAGCTGTTTTGAAAAATAAACGGGCAAAAGAAAATATGATAATGAATACGCTGCGAGCTTTATTACATAAAATGCATCTTGAAGGATGAAAGGATGAAAAGGAGGATGAAAAGATGCAGCTAACCCAACTTCAAAATGATGTAGATCATTTATACACTGAGGCTGCAAAAGGTGCCTTCATAAGATCCAGAGCAAAATGACTAGAAAATGGGGAGAAAAATACAAACTATTTTTTTGCATTAGAAAAAAGAAACTACAAAAGAAATACTATTTCCAAATTGAAGATTGACAATTGTGTTAGTACTGATCCAACCGAGATAGCAAAACATGTAAAGTGTTTTTATGAAGAACTTTACAAATCAAAATATAATGCAGAATACTGTCAGTCATTTTTCAGAAACCTCAGGGAAAACATTCCCTCTATTTCTGATCATTTCAAATCAATTTGTGACCGTCCTTTATCTAAAAACAAGCTGCTAAGTGTGCTAAAAAAGATGAAAAATGGAAAATCTCCAGGTTATGATGTGCTTTCCAAAGAATTTTACTGTCACTTCTGGGACATTATTGAGACACATCTTATAGAAATGTATTAGGAATGCATTGAACAAGAGGAAATGACTTCTACAATGAAACAGGGATTGATTTCTTTAATCCCCTTCTTAATCGTTGCAGAATTCTTGTCATCAAGTATAAGAAATGTCCAAATGTATTAGGTATATTCATATTTCAAAAGGAAATCAAAATACCACAACTAGCAGATGATACACCTTATTTTTAAAGAATAGAAAATCAAGTTGAGCTTGCAATAAACACAATTAAATCCTTTTCAAATGCATCAGGCTTACAACTTAACCTAGAAAAATGTGAAATACTAGATATAGATGTTGAAAAATGTCTTAATATTCCTGTCAAAAATGTAGTAACTTACTTAGGTATTAATATAACCAAAGATGCATCTTCTAGACAAAAACTAAACTTCTCTTTTAGAATAAAAAAAAATGCAGGAAATAATGAATGTATGGCTATTATAGGAAGGGTTACTTAAAAACGGCTTTTTTAAGTAACTTAATCACTGAAGTCAGATTCAGATTAATGATAAAAAATACATTATTTTTATCACAAGTGATCCATTTAGGCAAGAGTTTGACGTGAGCGCGAACTACTCTTATGATCAGCTGATGATTCAAAAAGTCAAAGTTTTGGGGGTTTTCTTGTAGTTTAGGGCAGGGTGGGGTTCAAGTGTGAAGGAGCTGCAGTGATCACTGAAAAGAGCCGTTAAACTCCTGCTGCTCCGGTTCTGCTGTTCCTCTCAGTTATGGGATGGAACAGTGAGGAGGGGCCACAGGGGAGGAGGGCTGTGATGAGCGGTTCAACATCTGCAGAAAGACATGACAAATACTTTAAAATGAAAGTGTGATCAACGTTTCAAATGTAAGGAGAACAAATATATCAAACTGCTTTTCTAAACAGTAGTGCAACAGAACCGGGTCAGCCGGGATCCAGGTCGCTCCTAAAGTCCACCTTTGTGGCAGGAACTCTTTTTGCAGAATCTGCTTCCCGGATTCCAGCAGATGAAGGACTGACACTGTGCCGCCCTCTGCTGGCTGCAAACAGAACTGTCGGATTTTTTTGATAAAGAATTTTTATTTGGATGAAATGTTTTTTCTTAAAGATCCATTCGGATGAAAAAAAATGTATTTTTGATTTTCTGACATGTTTTGTGGCATTTCTCTGATGATGGAGGACATGTATGAAAGAAATTAAGCTCAAAATGTCCTTTTTCCTAGTATTCCTTGAAACAAACTATGGAGAGAAATTAGTATCAGTCCGATTTGTGCGTGCGTGTCTGAGGCGCTGTCGAGGGCGGGGCTGCAGAGATGAACTGTTTAATTCTGGAAAATGTTTTTATTTTTAAAGGACAAGTGTAATAAAAACCCATATTCAGACTTTTTTATATTAATTAGCCGGCACATCTGTTTTAGAAAGATGGAAAATGTCAAGTTTCACCAGATCTTATTCACCGTCTAAGTTCAGAGCGGCTGATCAGAAAACTCTGAAGACCCAGCATTCCAGTAGCATTTAAACGCATCACTTACGCACGAATCTGGGAGACGTGAAAAGAGTCTCATATCACATTTGTGTGTAAAGGTGGTTTTGTGTGTGCGTAACAAGTGATTCGTACATATTTTTTAAAGATTTGTGCGTGTAGTTAGTTTCAAGCTGTCGTAATTTGAAGTTGTACATGTGTAAATTGTACTTTGTATTTTTTAATATTTTCTCATTTTTGAACTCATGAACAAAATGTATTTTATGAGTTACAAATCAAGAATTACGCACGCACAAACCTAAACTTACGCACAAATCAAGGACTTCGCACGCTCAAACCTCAAGTTATGCACAAATCAAGGATTTCGCACGCTCAAACCTCAAGTTATGCACAAATCAAGGATTTCGCACGCACAAACCTAAACTTACGCACAAATCAAGGATTTCACACGCACAAACCTAAACTTACGCACAAATCAAGGATTTCGCATGCACAAACCTAAACTTACGCACAAATCAAGGATTTCGCACGCACAAACCTAAACTTAAGCACAAATCAAGGATTTCGCACGCACAAACCTAAACTTACGCACAAATCAAGGATTTCGCACGCACAAACCTAAACTTAAGCACAAATCAAGGATTTCGCACGCACAAACCTAAACTTACACACATATCAAGGATTTCGCACGCACAAACCTAAACTTACGCACAAATCAAGGATTTCGCACGCACAAACCTAAACTTACGCACAAATCAAGAATTACGCACGCACAAACCTAAACTTACACACAAATCAAGGACTTCGCATGCACAAACCTAAACTTACGCACAAATCAAGGATTTCGCACGCTCAAACCTCAAGTTATGCACAAATCAAGGATTTCGCACGCACAAACCTAAACTTACGCACAAATCAAGGATTTCACACGCACAAACCTAAACTTACACACAAATCAAGGATTTCGCATGCACAAACCTAAACTTACGCACAAATCAAGGATTTCGCACGCACAAACCTAAACTTACACACATATCAAGGATTTTGCACGCACAAACCTAAACTTAAGCACAAATCAAGGATTTCGCACGCACAAACCTAAACTTACACACATATCAAGGATTTCGCACGCACAAACCTAAACTTACACACATATCAAGGATTTCGCACGCACAATCCTAAACTTACGCACAAATCAAGGATTTCGCACGCACAAACCTAAACTTACGCACATATCAAGGATTTCGCACGCACAAACCTAAACTTACGCACAAATCAAGGATTTCGCACGCACAAACCTAAACTTACGCACAAATCAAGGATTTCGCACGCACAAACCTAAACTTACACACAAATCAAGGATTTCGCACGCACAAACCTAAACTTACGCACAAATCAAGGATTTCGCACGCACAAACCTAAACTTACGCACAAATCAAGGATTTCGCACGAACAAACCTAAACTTACGCACAAATCAAGGATTTCGCACGCACAAACCTAAACTTACGCACAAATCAAGGAATTCGCACGCACAAACCTAAACTTACGCACAAATCAAGGATTTCGCACGCACAAATCTAAACTTACGCACAAATCAAGGATTTCGCACGCACAAACCTAAACTTACGCACAAATCAAGGATTTCGCACGCACAAACCTAAACTTACGCACAAATCAAGGATTTCGCACACACAAACCTAAACTTACGCACAAATCAAGGATTTCGCACGCACAAATCTTAAGTTATGCACAAATCAAGGATTTCGCACGCTCAAACCTTAAGTTATGCACAAATCAAGGATTTCGCACGCACAATCCTAAACTTACGCACAAATCAAGGATTTCGCACGCACAATCCTAAACGTACGCACAAATCAAGGATTTTGTACGCACAATCCTAAACTTACGCACAAATCAAGGATTTCTCACGCACAAACCTAAACTTACACACAAATCATGGATTTCGCACGCACAAACCTAAACTTACGCACAAATCAAGGATTTCGCACGCACAAATCTAAAGTTATGCACGAATCAAAATTATGCACACACAAATCGGACTGATCTAATTTCTCTCCATAAAAATCGTTCGGAAACGGGAGCAGACAAACAAAGATCTTCTTTGTGTCGTAGAGGATACACTGGGCAGGCCACAAGCTCCCTGTTCCGCTTCACAATGGAGAGAGGAAAGGGGGCAGGATCGCTCCACGCCAAAAGTCCTGCCCACAAACTAGAGATGAATATGTAATGAACTCCTGCTGCTCTGCAGAAACTGTCCGAGAAAATGACCGTTTTGAAAAAGATTTTAGCTAAAAATGACATCATCAAAATTAAAAAAACTGCGAATGCTTTGAAAATCGATCAGAAGATGACCAAAGTGGGAAGATCTTTTAAAAATATTGACATTAAAGGGATCCTGTAGTCGTCTCACAAAACTTCAGTCCAGATCGTTTCAACAGGCCAGGTCTTCTTAACCCTTTGGAACCTTGTGCCTGCATCTCCGTTTTTGTCTCATTTAGAACTGACTTCTGCCTTTTGCATTTGAAAGACCACTTGTTTGCTTATCTGGTCTCGTTCTAATCAGCACCACCTCACCTATGTAGCATTAACTTCATTTTGTCATTTCTATATGTTGCATTCACACACAAGACCTAAAATCATACAAGAATGAAAAATTCCATCAGGAAAATTTGCTGTGGAAACTCCAAAAATGTTCAGTGAACCGTTTTTACAACATAGAAGGAAAGTTTTATGTGTAATTTCATAAAAATAACAAGAACAAATGTTTTGGAAAAACTAATGTACATGTTTGAATGAAAATATAAGGAAAAACTGTAAAGCTGTGCACAAAATATAAATGTGTAACTTTGCATGTATGAACAGAACTTTTTCGTTATGAATACGTTTCTTTTTGACAGTTTCCTTATCCCACAGCCGACAGTCCATGAGTCGTCTCCCTAATGTCTAAGGGCGCCCTGCACCTGCCGCTTTCTCGCGATATTTGTTTGATGATTGACATGTGACGTCACAGTAAAAACTACCCAACAAGCACCGCAATCCAGGCGATCTGAGCAGCGCTGCGTCCGCCTGGGGAACCCCCAACACGCCTAATGACGTCAAAGCGAAATAGAAAGACGGTGGATGACGAAAGTTGACATTTTCTGACGAAGAAAGACGTCATATCGCCACGCTTTCTGCGATGTTTTTGCGCTTCGGGGAGAGTTCAAATACAAGTAGATTCAAACGAATTTCCATTCAGAAAAACAAAGGCAGAGAGTGAAGAAAAGACAGAGAGACAATGAGTAGAAGAAACGAAAGACGAAAAGACCCGACCATCCCGACACATCTCATCCGAGGGAAAGTCTGCAGCTTTTTAGCCAGACTGACCCCGGAAGAAGTTTTCCAAATCGTGTCCGGTTCGCCTGACCCGAAAACGGCGGAGAAACTGAACCAGCTGAGAGAAGAGCTGACCAGTGAAACGGTGACCGCAATAATGCACTCCATCATGGAGGAAATCACCAAAATGGCTGATTTTCCTTCTGGAGAAAAGCGGGCGCGCGCCGACGACGGGGAGCCCGGACCCTCCTCCCCCCACCGCACCCAGGATCGCCGCAAAAGAAAAGAAACTGTCGCGAAAAAGACCGCAGCAGATTCTCCAGAACTCAAGTCCTGCAACCAGCTGGTGCTGGAAAAAATTAAAAGACTTTACCAAAAAATGAAGGTCTTTGAGTCACTGAGCGTTGAAAAAAGAATAAAAAAGGTCAAAGACAGGGCCAAAGAATTAAAATCAAGTTTGGCATGCTCCAAACTAAAGTGCAAGAAAAAACGTGAAGAGAAGACGATGCCTGAGACCCCTGGAATGCAGGTTGAGTCTGTAGAATCACAACTGGAGGACGCGCCAGAAGTAGAAACTACAGAACCCAAGTCTTGCATTCCACACATAACATGTGGAATTGAAAAGATCAAGGCTGGGGTTGACATCATGAAAGAGTGCATCACTGACCTCAAATTGCTTTGTGTCAAACGGATGCAGAAGTCAGAGGATGCCGAACCAAAACAGGACGCTGAACAGGTGAAAAGAATGGATAAATATGTAAAAATGTTTGTCCAAAAGATCCCATCAGCCTCCAGAAAATTAAGATTGTGTGCTGCAAAAATAAAAGCTTGCACCACAAAACAGAGGAAAGATTCAGAAAAAGTCAAAATGACAGCTGCAGTCACACATGAAGACTTTGAGGCTGCAATGGAACTACTGGTGAGAGCCATTGCAATCCTCGAGGATGTGAATGTCAGCACTGGAGCTAGGAGGCTAAAAACATGCAGGAAAAACATAAAAGCATTTGCAAAAAGACTCAACTCCTATGCTGTCAAAGCAAAGACTGAGAAAAAGAAAAGAAGGTTTCCTCAGATAACATTTACAACAAGGCCTTGGAAACTGCAACCATGGGCAGCAAATGTCCAAGAGAGGATGAAAAGACTGAGGTCACACGCAGCAGCAACATTGGGAAAGGCTGTACAAGCTCCACCATGTTGTGCTAAAGTAAAGAGAATGGCTGAAGAACTCAGGTTACACACTGTGAAAATGGCTGAAAGACTGACATTTTGTAATTCCACCAAATTGTGTGAGAATGCAAATGTTAAAGTCAAGGATGCGCTTGCAGCATTCCTGAATCAGTTCCAGGCATTAAATCTGGTTCCAGCCAAGTCAAGCCTTCCAACCATAACTTCAGTTAAAAATCAGCTGAAATTATGTGCGGAAAACATAAAAGCTGGCCCTAAAAAACTGAAAGAGAGTGCCAAACGAAGAATGAGCGCAAAGAAGGATGCAGAAGCACGACCAGAGGATCCAGAAACCATTCTGCAGGATGCTAATATAGAGCCTGCAGCTGTGAAAGTGAATTCTTGCATCCAACACATGAGAACAGGAAAAAAGAAACTGAAGTCATGTGCTGCAAACATTAAAGTTGGCGCTGAAAAAATAAAGACAAGGGCCAAACAAAGAATGAGCAGTAAGAAGGCTGCAAAAACACAACCAGAGTATCCAGTCTGTCTCGAAGTGGAGAATATTCCATTCCCCCCGGGACCTAACGAGGATGAAGATTTGAAGAAAGCTGTGGGAAATTCAATTTTAAAGATGATCTCACATGCAGTGTCAAAATCTGGGTCCAACCTTCAAGCAAACTACGACATGTTTTCTGTAGCAGAGCTTATTGAAACAGTTGTGGAGTTTCTCGAAGATGACACAGTCCAGATGGACAGCAGAGAAATTGACACAAAGCTTCATTTGCTTGTTTACAAGGATCTGATCAAAATGTGGGAAAAGCCAGAGTTCATCCTGACTTTCATGGAAATGAACACTCAAGCAGTCAAGAATGTGATTGCTTTGGTGTTCAATAAACATCTATTGAAACCAAGGAAGTCTGGCTTGTTCAGGAGGTTCATGAACTTCTTTTTCCATCGCAAATAATCTGATCAGGATTATTGGTGGGAGAAGTTGGTTAATTGGACTTCAAACACAATAAAGCAATGAAAAGCAAATAAAGAGGGTAGGATTAGGTTTAAAAATAAGAAAATAGGGTAAGATTAGGTTTGAAAATAAGAATAATTGGTAGGATTAGGTTTAAAAGTTAGAAAATACGGTAGGATTAGATTTAAAAGTTAGAAAAAAGGGTAGGGTTAGGTTTAAAAATAAGAAAAAAGGGTAGGGTTAGATGAAAACATTAGAAAGAAGAGTAAGATTAGATTAAAAAATAAGAAAAAAAGAGTAGGATTAGATTTAAAAAAGTAGGACTATATAATATAAACCCCTTGAAAACAAGGGGTATAAAATAGCTTAGCTTCAATCAAGGTAGGAAGGGGCTTTAAACAGATTGATATGTAACATATGGTTACACATTAATCCAGTAATGCAACCGCAGGGAAGCACAATCTAGCGCTTTCATGTGCCGGTCCCAAGTCCGGATAAATGCAGAGGGTTTTTTCAGGGAAAGCAGAACACAAGCAGCTGCAATTCTTAGGCAGCCATAAACTGTTTACAGAGCAACATGTTTATTCTTTCGCTATGCAAAGTGTAAACACTCTGTGGTGGACTACGGTTCTTAACATAGCAGCAGTGCAGCAGTTTCTCATGCTCTCAATGTCGAGTCCTTTTACATCCACTAAAAATTGTTTCTATATTTGACTGAAGTACAAAACGTGGTTACGTCAGCTAAACGCCTTTACATGCTCTGGTCTGCTGGTGCTGTGAAGGAATGTCCAACCAACGAGTCAAGCTTTAGCTACCATATGGAAACCATAAAACACACAAAGACTGCTTTAAAATGTGCTTTTTTGGCCTTTAAGTGGTAGGAACTGCAGAAACACAAAACACAGAAAATCTTCACACCACAGAACTGCACAATGCTGGCAGCTCACAGTGATAATTGGTGATGTGGAGTCCAGTGGAGCTTGCTCTCCGTTCTGGTGAGACCATCAGGCCAGGCTCCTGGTTATGGATGTGATGGCAGAGTCTGGTGCAGCCGGACAGCGGGGGTCAGATTTGCTGGCCTCCATGGAGCTGCCGACCATCCTGCGCTGCCAGTACCAAAGGTCTGGGTACTTTGAGGCCCAGAAGCTGTGGAACAACATGAAGATCTTCTTCAGAACAGCCCTCCTCAGCAGGATGTAGACCCAGGGGTCCAGGATCTGGTTCCACGTGGCCATTCGGACCGTGGTCAGCAGACTGAAACACACAGGCTCCTCTTTGCTTCTCGTACTCAGAACGATGACGTGGATCTGACCGCCCGTATACAGAAAAAAACACAATTGCATTTAAGTTATTACAATAATTAAAAACAGTTTGCATCTTTTTATATTCGATCACTTTTCTACTTGAAGAACGGGGTCCAGTGGAATTGCATCAAACCCTTGTCATTATTTTTAGCCTTCAGTGGTTAAACCTTTATTTTGACATGGTGGTCACACAGTCCTGGACAAAAGCAGCTCCTAATAAAACTGAACAAGTGGCTGCAGAGTGGATTCTGCAGTTTTGTACAAAACTTAACATGCAGAAGCTTTCAGCTTGTTTTATAACATGGCAGCTGTGCTTCATCGTCCAAATCTGATGCTCAAATAGGCTGTTGGTGCTTTTAACCATCTGATCTGTGGCCCAGCAGCATCGTTTTTTGCACCACAGGTTTTATGCAAAGTCTTTTCAACACTTTGTTGTGACATAAACAACCTCTGGCTTTTTTTTTTAACCTTTTCACGGCAAATGTCAATTATTCACGATGTACCATTTAACACAGCACTCCACTGAATTCAGCATCACCTTGAGCATAAGAAAGACACTACAAATAATTTGTTTGATATAATTGGAAATAAATTCAGACATTATGGGGTTCATGTTTATTTCTTAATCTTGGAGAACCAAGGTCAAAATTGGCTGCTGTTTTTTTTATTATATTTGATAAATCATTTGAATTGTTTACATTTTCTTCTATATATTAATGCTGTTGTTATTTGGCTTGTCTTAATTGCTCCTAACTAAAATGAATGAAAAAAAAAGTTAACTATGAAATCCCTGGGTTCTTCAGAGTTAAAAAGGTTTGTTCAAATTGAAATTTTACTAAAAGACACATAAACATGTGAAGGAGTATCATGTTGGCAAATTTCACAAACTGTAAGTTAGACTTTTATTGAAGCTAGGACGCTTCCAGTGAGCATGCTCAGTTCAGCTGCTTGTTTACAAGTTTCTATCAATGACTGTATCTGAGAACTGGACTGAGTGACTGCCTCCCTGGCATTCCAAACAGGAAGTACCTGCTGGCTCCAAGAATCTCAAATCCCAAAGACTTCTGTAGAGAAATAAACAGCTGTTACTCAGTCATTCTATTAGTCACAACAAGCATTCTAGATCTGATACTGTTTTTTTAGCATCTAATTGATAATCCTCATTTTTTTCATGAGCGGTTGAATGATGAATGACAAGTTATTCAATTTATAAACTGACCAATCAGATGGCTCATTGGTCAAGTAGGCAGAGCCCGCTGGCCTCGGCATCCAACATTCAAAATGTTTGCCAGAATTTGTTAAGCTTGCTTTTTAAGTGCTAAGTGTTAACAAATTACACCAAGCTCACATCTAATTGGCTAGAGTGGTTGTCATAGAAACATTGACTCAGACTGACTCGGACCAATCACTGCTCACTGATGTTGTCTGGCTCCAATATGGCTGTGTCTGTATCACAAAAAAGTGACAATTGAATTGACTTCTTTTGGTTGGAGCTGGAGGTAAACCATAATCTATAGATGACATCAGTCCAGTTCTCTGATACAGTCGATGGTTTCCATAGAACGCTCTCTGGTTGTATTTTCTAGCAGGTGAAGCCATAAAATCATTTGAATCATCTGCTTACGTGGTGGATGACAAAAGTTTCGTTTTGTTCTGTGTTCTGGATGGCATGACATTATTTAAGTGAGTCTGCTGCAGCAGGCCGCTGCCACACAGATATTTAGGAACATTTTGTTTTTTGTCAGTCACAGCCTCTTCCTTTTTTAAACTATGACCAATCAGTCTTTGTCTCCTGTGAGCATGGATTCACAGGGTGCATAGAACACAAATGGTAAGCTTCTATTAACTCCTTGGGGACTCTGTGCACCCTAAAACCAGAAGTTCTTACCAACAGGGGTCCCCAGCACACACAGGACACCAGCATGATTGTCAGGAGCTGGCAGATCATCTCTATGTGGTATGGCGTTCCTCTGCAGCTCTGCTTGTGGCGCAGTCGGCCGTGTAGCAGAGCGCAGCTTGCGAAGGTGTTGCATATGATGGACAACATCAGCGCCAGAAGCCCCAGGAAGGAAAAGAGCAGAGGAAGCAGCACATCCAGCCAGTCTTTGGGCTGCTCCATGTGGAAGAAGCACCAGCTTCCAGAGCTCTGGACCTCGTATGGTCTCTGAAGCAGCACGGGCAGCAACGCCACCAGGGCGGCGAGCAGCCAGCTGAGGCCCAGCAGTCTTTTGACATGATGGGACGCCAAAGCTGTGGAGTGGAAGATGGGCCTGGTGACTCCAATGCAGCGCTCCACAGCCATGGCACTACCCAGAAACAAAGGGCTCAGACCGTAGAACACCATGCAGACTCCAAAGATGCTGCACACGACGCCATGGGGGTCAAAGGTCTCCCACTTCCTTTGGGAGCAGTACACGTAGAGCACCAGGGAGCCGTTGATGAGGTGACCCAGCAGATCGGTGATCACCAAGCTGCTGGCAAACAGCAGGAAAGAGGCTTTGGACTTGATCCGGAGCCGGTTGTAGGACTTGATCAGGATGAAGAGAGCAAAGCTGTTGGAGAAAACGCCCACAGTCATGGAGATGGCCGAGGCAGTGACGGACAGATGTTTGTGGCAGCAAGTGGTGTTGGCGGTTCGGAGCGCTGGAGGGTCTGAGGTGGCGGTCATGCTGGAACCAGACCTGTGGAAAACTGAGCAATGACAATTCCTAAAGAAAATGATTCAGTATTTAAGTATTTCTGCAACACTCAGATTCATTTTCAAACCTTTAGTTCAGTCCTCGTATTTTCCTTTTACTTAGTCAAGTTGTTTCTTTTTTTTTTTAATGAAATTCACTTCTCTAATCTGTTAATGTAAAACCTCCAAAATTCTGGTACAAATGAAGGGGAAAAATATTTTCTTTTAGGCTGTGAAAAATGTCCCAAAGTGATCAAAATGACAATGAATAAGTGGTTGAATTTGGAAGAAAACAAGTTAATAAGAAAACACATCAACTAGTCAACATTTGATGCATTTGTTTAGTTTTCACACTTAAGCAGTTTTTTATAAGTCTGTTAACTTTGAGCTGAAAATCCTTCAGAAAAACTCTGTTGGCTGAAGCTGCAGAAACATGAACAAAGTTTTTGATGCTTTGATGTTTCAAATGATTTTACTGAACAAATAACATTTCCCTCATTCATTCCTACAACAACAAACTGCAGCATCAACGTTTGTTCTGGAAATGCACATCCTGAGAAGTCAAATAAAAACCTGCAGCTTCTGCTGTCAATCAGAGCAGCAGTGACCACGGATTCTGATGGGAAGGTTTTTGGGGGAATGCTGTGATTTTCCCAAAGAAGTCGATCAAATCTGCCTGATCTTTGCTCACAGAATCCACAGAACCACCAGTCATCCTTTTCTTTCAGCCGTTTTTCACACGGGGATTTTCACATCTATAAATCTTGTCTAACGCCCGTTTTTCATTCTTCTGCTCCCCCAGCCCCAAGTTGTGGAAAATGAATTCTTTCCCGCTCAGTCACAACTCCAATGTGTAAAGGATGCTAGCCTACAAGAAAGTAGCTTGAAGGAGTTTGCTTTTAAATCAACAAGGCTTAAGTAGCCACATGATTTAAATTATCGTGTCACAGGGAAATACAATCTAAAATTAAAATTTCAATGAGTAAATCTAAACTAACGTGTGTAAATATTTAACAAAAAAAACAAGAAAAAAATGTAATTATTTGGGGAATTACAATAATGATAAAGTGGACGGTGAAAAAAAGAAACTATTTGCAGTAAAAGTGAAAATTTGACCTTAAATATTGTTATGAAAATATAAAAACCTGAATGAAAGAATCTGTCTGTCTTACCTCAAGAATGACTTCCATGTAAGAGCTGTCTGAACATCTGTCCTGTTCTCTCTAGAATAAAGTGATCTTCTCCCCAAAAACAAGAAGACAGTGAACACGCCGAAGTCAACAGACTGGTGTGCAAACTGTCAGCGAGCTGCAGCAACCGAGGTGCTCCGCTGCAGAGCGCACAGAGGAGCAGCTCAGACAGTCTGCTCCTGCTTAACGTCACTCCTCCTCTCCTAATGACGCCAGCAGTCATTACAGACAAATGTACGCTCCTGACTGGATAGAACCAACAGAGGGGTGGATGGAGGTTTATTTGTATTAATATCTGTGTTTGTTTTTAGAATGTTTGTCATTTTTATAGTTTTTTATCTTTTGATTGAATGTACAGCACTTTGACCTGAAAAGCATTCTTATACTGTTATATTTGATCAATTTCATCTTTCACTTAATAGGTTTGAAAAGAAAAATCAATAATGACTGATCTAACTCAGTCTTCATTTATCTGCCATTATATAAATATACACTAAAGTCGGTTTAATTCTGCTGTCTTTCTCAGGTCTTCATGTAGGACATAGGAATAACTTCTGATGGGCAATGATGCGTGATTGTATGCTCATTTACTGAACAAAACTGACCTAAACGGAGAAATCCCAACATTCTTTGGTTTGACCTTTTATCACCTTTAGCAGTTCGGATCTGGGATCATTTTCTCAGACTCTCACATCATTACAGT
Source organism: Oryzias celebensis (assembly GCA_014656515.1). NCBI lineage: Eukaryota > Metazoa > Chordata > Actinopteri > Beloniformes > Adrianichthyidae > Oryzias > Oryzias celebensis. The sequence continues at coordinate 1,344,693 of BNCR01000004.1, forward strand.
CATTTTGGTTTCACTCTAAGTTCTATCTCTGCTCCAGCTCGTTAGGGTTTTAACAGTGAAGCTCCAATCATCTTCTGATGTATCTTAAAGTGTTCCCAGTGGTCTTTTCATTATGATGATGTTGTTTTTAACCAAAATCTAAAAACCTGTGCGGTTCTCTAGGGCATAGTTTCTGCAGAGCGCCAGGAGATCATTAGAATTTCACCTCTGTTGTGAGCGGAACCAATGGTAAGCCCGGCCTTATTTCCCATCATCCATCTGTTTACATGCCCTCCCACTGCTTACAGCCCCTCAGTGGTGCAAAAAAAAAATGGTGAGCAATATTAGAGCTTTCCAGCTGTCCAGTTTTGAACCAGATTCCAGCTCAGACGGAGGGTTTGTTTACCAGCACTTCCTAAATAAATGGCAGGTTAATGCTTGAACCTACGTGAGTTTGGAGGTCCGTGAGGTCGGCAGCAGAGTCGGCAGCAGGACCGCAAGCGATCCGTAGCCAACGTGAGTCATCTGGCGTAGCTAGACTGCTCCGCGGCTGCACCAGAACCAGACTGCATGCAGCGTAAGGGGTCCGACTGGGGCGGAACATGGAGCTTGTGGCCCCGCCCAATGCATTTTCTATGTCACAAATACAATCTTTTTCAAACTGCATTTTTCTAACTGCTCCTGATCCATAATGATTCAAAAAAAGAAATACTCAGAAATTTTAATCTTAATTTTCTTTATCTTTGTCCGACATTGTCAGAAACTGCGACAAAAACATGTTAAACACACCAAAAACACTGTTTTCGTTGGGGAGGGTCTTCAACCCTCAACCACTGTGTGGTGTGTCTGGGTTTTTGAAGCAATGTGCTCAGTTTTTGACAAAAATTCTCTTTTTCTTTTATAATTAAGACATAATTGCATTAATTTCAGCCTGTCTTACATGAAACATACAGATATTCTCTGTAGGTGCAAACAAACTGATTCAAAATCAAAGTAAAGGACTTAAACTCTTAATGAAGCCTTCATTTAAAGGGGAAAAGGAACAAAAAAAGCTTTTTCTCTTCTGAAGGACACTTTGGGTTTTTCTTTTTCCATTTCTGTCTGTCGTTAGCTCTGGTTGTGACAGCAGAACGTCCTGTCAGAAACTTCTCTCTAAGCTTCTTATTTGGCTTGCTGGTCTCTAATTACACAAACTGGCCACTCCTGATGCTTTCATCTCAGGTGACATTACACCTGAAAGGAGGATGTCACACTAATAGAAGTGGAGAGACGAGCACAGGCATGGGAGCACAATCAGATTCTTTTGTTGGGGCCGCTCTAATAGTCTGACTCCTCAGGGAGGTGGAGATGGAGCAGAAGGAAATTGAGCAAAATGGGAAAATCACCCACAATACAGGCTTTTAGCAGCAACACTGTTCATCTTTTCTCAGTTGAATCACAAAGACACCCAGGTCCAGGATTCTCAGGTAAAAAACAAAATCTTCTGGTACATTTTCTGAGCAAAGATGTAAACGCTGGAAAAGTTTTAGGTTAAGTTCACCTGATCACCAGATCAATCCTCTTTCATCGTGTTCATCACAAACTGGACACTGTAAAAGCATTTTTCTTTGTCTTTCAGCTGCTTCCTTTAGGAGGCGCCACCTGCCTCCATGTAACCCTCTCCTCCTTCTCTATGTCCATGAACCTCCTCTTTGGTCTTACTCCTTTTTTCTGGTAGCTCTGTCCTCAGCTTCCTTGTACCAACATCTCTCTAGATGTTCCTCCACCTGTTCTCTGCAAACATCATGGTCCACTGAGGTTCCTGTCTAACCTCACCTGTCAGTCTGTCCATCACCACAGAATCCAGGAGCTCAGAGCTGATTCTTGGTGAAGTCCCACCTCCACCTTCACCTCCTAAAGAACATCTCTGACTTCCAGCTCTCATCCATGTCCTGATCTACTCCAACCTTCTTCTCTGTCACTCCAGACTTCCTCTTGCAAACCACAGCTCCTCTCTGGATCCTGTCATAGACTTTCTCTGGATCTAGAAAGACACAAGGCAGCTCCTTCTGACCTTCTCTGTTCTTCTCCAGAAACATATTCAGAGCATCTGTGAGCGACTACGTTGGTGCTAGCATAAAGTTGAGGCCCTGCAAGCATCAAGGTGAAAGGTCAAACCCAAAAAGAACTGTTGTGAAGGTTTGGAGGAGATGTGATCAATCAGTGTGGGATTGGTGAACCATGTGGACAAAAGTTAAGAAAAAATAAATACACTCTTCATTCTGCTGCTGCGGTTCACACTGTGAGTCTTTGATTGTTTTCATCTACATCTACATTTAAAAAATGAAAATCTGTGTAACAAAATGATAAAAGCATTTGGATGAAAGTCCAGATGCTGTAACTGAATAAATGTGTACTTACGTTGTCATGAACTTTTGTATATTCAGCAGTTAAAACATCAAACACTTGATTTTTCATTTTATTTATTTACAGTAAAGGTGACCATTGGCAGCAATTCAACTGAAAACTTTGCCGCATTGCCAGCGTTTTGTTCACTTTTCAGACATTTTAAACTAAAAAGAAAAAAAATGGCCTTTCAGAGATGAGCCGCATAAAGTTTACAAATGTCATGATGGATAGGAAAAATACAACACATAAACTGCAGCAAAAAAGAAAAATGGAGCAAAAGGTAAAACAGAAAAGGCTTTCTGGGTAAATAACGTTTTAAAAGAATCTATCTGGAAAAGCTGCAGTTCTGTTGGGACATCAGAAACAGAGATCTGTGCACCAAATTATAAAAAGAAAGTCCTAGAACTTGAAATGATTTTTTTATGGACTTATTTTGCATGTTTACAGTGCAGCATTTATGTCATAAGTTAAGAAAAAGTGAGCTTTGTGTTTGCTGGAACCAAAACGACAGGGACAAAACCCCACGAGGCGGCAGTGCAGCTCCACTCCTCTGATTTAGTCAAACATGCCAGGATTACCAGTCAGACAGTACATCTAAAAACATACTGTGAGAACTCTGAATTATTTATACTTAATTTCAAAAGTGAAACTTGTCTCTTGTATAGAACATAGTGAACAGAATACAGAATCAAGCCTTTAAAGTGTGAATGCTTTGCAGCACTGTAGTCATTCTCCTGCTCTCTTCCATATGTTTTTCAGCACAAAAAAACTTCTTCATACTTTCATCAACTTCAACAACCTTGGTATCAAAACGTTCAGGACATTACTGTTTGTACTTTGGTATTCATGTACTTAGTAGTTTTTGAAATATTGAGCAAAATATGCCTCATAGAAAATGAATGAGAAATTGTTCAAATCCTTCAAGATCTTTGCATTTTGAAACCTATGAAATTCTGTATACTTTCAGCTGGAGACAACATTGAAACTTTAAGATGTTCAACAAAGAGTGAGCAAGTTATTGTAGTGAGAGTGTATTCATCTTGTTAAAAGACCTTGTGTTTTTTATGCAAATGGAGTTCAAGTTTTATGCAAATTTTAGGACATTTTTCAATTTTCAATGTAACTCAATGGACGTAATGTTCGGAATCTAGGGTGGATGATGTCACCGCTAGACTGGAGCAGTCTAGGAGAGTCACGATTTTTTTCAGCAAAATGTAGGAAAATCCTACTGGATTTGAAAAATGTGACCCTCACACCTGTGGGGCAAACACATTTACCCAATAATTTTGGCTTATTTGGTTCAATATTACTATTATTCCTATAATTAGTAGAAGTTCCCCATCATTACACAATCAAATTCCATGTTTGGAATACACGTTTAAAGACCCACTCCAATGAAAGTGGTGTTTCTGCTGTTTAACACGTTCTCGTGGCATTTTCCTGATGATGAAGGTTATATACTGAGAAAGTTAAGCTTAAAATGTTGTTTCTTTATTCAAACCGTTGGGAATCAGGCGCAGACGTAAAAAAAGCAGTTTGAAAAAGATCATGTTTGTCCATCCATCCATCCATCTTCTTCCGCTTATCCGGGACCGGGTCGCGGGGGCAGCAGTCTAAGCAGAGATGCCCAGACTTCCCGCTCCCCGGCCACTTCCTCCAGCTTCTCTGGGGGGACCCCGAGTCGTTCCCAGGCCAGCCGAAAGACATAGTCTCTCCAGCGTGTCCTGGGTCTTCCCCGGGGCCTCTTCCCAGTGGAACATGCCTGGAACACCTCCCCAGGGAGGCGTCCAGGGGGCATCCGAACCAAATGCCCAAGCCACCTCAACTGGCTCCTCTCAATGTGGAGGAGAAGCAGCTCTACTCCGAGCTCCTCCCGGGTGACTGAGCTTCTCACCCTATCTCTGAGTGAGCGCCCAGCCACCCTACAGAGGAAGCTCATTTCAGCCGCTTGGATCCGGGACCTTGTTCTTTCGGTCATAACCCAGAGCTCATGACCATAGGTGAGTATTGGGGCGTAGATCGACCGGTAAATTGAGAGCTTTGCTTTCTGGCTCAGCTCTCTCTTCACCACAACGGACCGGTACAGCGACCGCATGACGGTGGACGCAGCACCAATCCGTCTGTCGATCTCACGCTCCGATCTTCCCTCACTCGTGAACAAGACTCCAAGATACTTAAACTCCTCCACCTGGGGAAGGAGCACTCCACCCACCCAAAGAGGGCAAACCACCTTTCTCCGGTCGAGAACCATGGCCTCAGACTTAGCGGTGCTGACCCTCATCCCAGCCGCTTCACAGTTGGCTGCAAACCGTTCCAATGCATGCTGGAGGTCCTGGCTTGATGAAGCCAACAGGACAACATCATCTGCAAAGAGCAGAGAGGAAATCCTGTGGTTCCCAAACCAGACCCCCTCCGGACCCTGGCTGCACCTAGAAATTCTGTCCATAAAGACTATGAACAGAACCGGTGACAAAGGGCAGCCCTGCCGGAGTCCAACATGCACCGGGAACAGGTCTGACTTAGTGCCAGCTATGCGGACCAAGCTCCTGCTCTGGTCATACAGAGACCGGACAGCCCTGAGTAAGGCTCCCCGGATCCCATACTCCCAAAGTACCCTCCACAGGACACCTCAGGGCACACGGTCGAACGCCTTCTCCAAATCCACAAAACACATATGGACAGGATGAACGAACTCCCACGAACCCTCCAGTACCCTAGACAGGGTGTAGAGCTGATCCACAGTTCCACGGCCAGGACGGAAACCGCATTGCTGTTCTTGAATCTGAGGTTCGACTATTGGCCGGACTCTCCTCTCCAGTACCCTGGTATAGACTTTCCCAGGGAGGCTGAGGAGTGTGATTCCCCGGTAATTGGAACACACCCTCCGGTCCCCCTTCTTAAAAAGGGGGACCACCACCCCTGTCTGCCAGTCCAGTGGTACTGTTCCCGACTGCCATGCAATGCTGCAGAGATGTGTCAGCCAAGACACTCCCACAGCATCCAGAGACTTGAGGTACTCAGGGCGGACCTCGTCCACCCCCGGTGCATTGCCACCGAGGAGCTTGTTGATTACCTCAGTGACTTCGGCTTGGGTAATGGACAGCCCAACCCCAAAGTTCTAAGCCTCTGCTTCCTCAACAGAAGGCGTGTCAGCAGGATTGAGGAGATCCTCGAAGTATTCCTTACACCGCCCGACAATGTCCCCAGTTGAAGTCAGCAGCTCCCCACCTGCACTGAAAACGGTGCCTGCAGAAAACTGCTTCCCCCTCTTGAGGCGCCGGACGGTTTGCCAGAACCTCTTCGAGGCCAACCGATAGTCCTTCTCCATGGCCTCACCGAACTCCTCCCAGGACCGAGTTTTTGCCTCTACAACAGCCTGAGCCGCAGCTCGCTTAGACTGCCGATACCTGTCAGCTGCCTCTGGAGTCCCACAAGCCAGCCAGACCTGATAGGACTCCTTCATCCCTTACTTCCGGTGTCCACCAACGGGTTCGGGGGTTGCCGCCACGACAGGCACCAGAGACCTTGCGACCATAGCTCCAAACAGCAGCAGAGACAATGGAGGTGGAAAACATGGCCCATTCAGACTCAATGTTACCAGCCTCCCTCGGTACCTGTTTGAAGCTCTCCCGGATGTGGGAGTTAAAGACTTCCCTGACGGAGGGCTCAGCCAAAGGTTCCCAGCAGACCCTCATGGTACGTTTGGGTCTACCAAACCTCCTCTTTCCGGCCTCCTTCCCCGCCAACAAATCCAACTCACCACCAGGTAGTGATCAGTGGACAGCTCTGCCCCTCTCTTTACCTGAGTGTCCAAAACACACGGCCGAGGGTCGCCTGAAACGACTACAATGTGGATCATTGATCTCCTGCCGAGGGTGTCCTGATGCCACGTGTATTGATGGACACCCTTGTGCTGGAACATGGTGTTTGTTATGGATAAACTATGACGAGCACAGAAGTCCAACAACAAAACACCGCTCGGGTTCAGATCAGGGAAGCTACCAATCACGCCCCTCCAGGTGCTACTGTCATTGCCCACGTGGGCATTGAAGTCACCCAGGAGGACAATGGAGTCCCCCGTCGGGGCGCTTTCCAGTACCCCTCCGAGAGACACCAAGAAAGCTGGGTACTCCGAGCTGTTGTTTGGCCCGTAAACTGAAACCACAGTCAGAGACCTGCCCCCCACCCGAAGGTGGAGAGACGCAACTCTTTCGTCCACCGGGGTGAACTCCAACACTTGGCAGCTAAGCTTGGGGCTCACGAGTAAGCCCACCCCAGCCCGCCGCCTCTCACCATGTGCAACTCCAGAATGGTAGAGAGTCCAACCCCTCTCGAGTGACTGAGTTTCAGAGCCCAGGCTGTGCGTAGAGGTGAGCCCAACTATGTCTAGTTGGTACCTCTCAACCTCTCGCACAAGCTCAGGCTCCTTCCCTCCCAGAGAGGTGACGTTCCATGTCCCAAAAGCCAAATTCCATGACCGGGGTTTAGGCCGCCAAGGCACTCGCCCTCGACTGCCACCCAAACCACATTGCACCGGCCCCTTCTGAGCTCTCCTGCAGGTGGTGGGCCCACTGGGGAGTGATCCCACGTCAACCGTTCGGGTTTTACCCGACCGGGGCCCGTGGGAGGAGCCCCGGCCACCAGGCGCTCGCCTGCGAGCCCCAACCCCAGGCCTGGCTCCAGGGTGAGGCCCCGGTAACGCCAATCCGGGCAACGTAACTCGATCTTTGATGTGCTTTCTCATAAAGGAGTTTGTGAGATCATGTTTGTGACATAGAAAATACTCTGGGTGGGGCCAAAGTCTGCCTTGGTTCCCCCCTTTGTGATGCAGACAAACAGATCCATGAACGTCTTTGTTTTCCTCGTCTGAGCTGGAATCTGGATCAGAACTGGACGGCTGGACAGCTCTGATTTGCTCACCACGTTGGTTCCACCTGTAATGCTGTCCTTTATCTCAATCACACCTGGATGTGGGCAGACGCTGTGAGAGTCACATGTTTTTTACCTTCCCATCCAGCCTCGGTTTCTGGATGAGAGGCTGCGGCGAGAGCCCCCACCCTGTCCCAGGGCAAATGAATGGTCCCAACCCCTGGTGGGGCCCAGCTCCAGCCCTCCCCCAGTGCACGCAAAAGGCCACTCTCCGGACCAGGCTAGGCGGTGCTGGCCAACCCCCCACCCCCACCCCCCAAGCCCAAGCCCAGGAGATCAAGCGGGACCCCCACCCACCTCACCCACTCCCATATAAGAGTAATGAAAATCATAGATACGAATCCTCCCTCTGTATCAGTGGGTCTCACTAAACACACTAAGTAAAGCTGAAGTGATGATTGAAATATTAAGCCAGACTGAAAGGCTGACAATAAAGAATCTTTATCTTATCCTAATGTTACACTGGGGTTGTGAGGAGCTGTAAGCTAGCAGGAGAGCATGAAAACAAAGGGAAGATGGGAAATCGCCAACAACTTAGAGGTGAATTTCTAATGAGCTCCTGCCGCTCTGCAGAAACTATGTCGACAAAGTTTTTTGTATTTTGGCTAAAAACAGCATCATGATAATTAAACTACCACTGGGAACGCTTTGAAAACAAGAACTAAGACATTCATTGACAGTTTTTTTCATATATATGCAAATAAACTTCTCAATGAAAAGACTTTTTAAGGGTCCTAGATTAGAACAAAAAGTAAAAACAAGAATATCTGAATATTTTAGTTGCTTTAGCCTAAAAACTAATCGAAGTTTCTATGGTGCTGCAATTGTTCCATGAATTCAAAACAGACTTTGATTCTTTTGGATAAAAAAACTTTAAATTTTACTTTTGATCTATTTCTTCTTCCTGGTTTCCTTTTAGCTTTTTCTTTCTGGGGTCGGCATAGTGAATTTAACTTCTTATGTGTAGACTTATTTTGGGGGAAAAAAGGAAAAAGAACTCTGTAATTGTTGTAAAAACGTAATAATAAACTCCTCTGACATTTCTGAGTATTTCAGATGAATGCTGCTTTCTTAGGTCAAATCATGTAAATGTCAAGTCAACATTACAGCAGTGTAACAATGAAGAATCCAAGTCCACTTATTACAGTGTTTTCCTTTGTGTTAGCTCTGACAGCTCACAAATAAGCAATTTAGAAAAGCTCCTTTCTGTCATTCCAGCATCTCATTCAGTCTCTTTCCAAGCTTCCAGCAGGTTGTGATCATCTCATTCTGCCAAGTGGCGAAGAAGCTCTGCTACCAAACGCAAGCAGCTTGTCCTGTCTTTCTGCTGCCTCAGTGGCCAAAGAGGAAGTCTGCTCCCTGGGAACTGTCCACAGATTTCCGGACGCTTGCTGGGATCGTCTGTGACGTGAGTCTCAGGATCTGGCTGGAGCTGAGAAGTTCCCGCCTGTCATGATGGCAGCAGGCTCCCAGTCCGGCTGGTAAAAATGGATGTTAAGAGTCCTGGCCCAGTTTGAAAACACCGTCTTCTCCGTAATGAAGCGGTGGTGGCTTCCTTGTTGGCTTCTCTCATGGGAGAGGTACATGGAGCACTCACCGGGCCCCCAGGGCTCATAGTAATGATACGGAACAGTGAAATGGGAGGAGGATCTTCACAGGGGAAGGAAGCATGAAAAGGAATATGTGAGTCGGAGATGTGGAAGCAGCGTTGGGATAATTAGGAGTAGAGAGGAGAAAGATGAAGCAAGTCACAGCGGGGAGAAAAAAAGGCACAAACAAAACAGAGAGATGAGTGGAATCTGGGCTAAGAGAGGAGATGATTATGCAGCATCTCACTCCTCTAGGGCTCAGTCACATCCGGATCACTTTCCTTCTGCCTCACAGTTCAACATGTTTTCTGTGTTCAAGTTTCCTCACAAGACAACAATCTGACACATTTCAAGGGGTCCTGAATGTTGTACAAACCTGTTAGACTTCTGGATAAAACCTGTGAGACACACGTGATTCACTGAGAACATCAGCTCAAAGTCCAGCAGGTTCATGGTCACTAATGAAGCATTTGTTGGTTTACAGAGAACACGTATTATAGCACTTTCTTAATGAAAGTACGAACCTGTTTGTATCAGGATGCAGGACGTGATGCAGAGGAGAACAGCTGCGCATGTCTGCATGTCTGCATGTCTGCAGTTTAATATGGTTTCATTTAAAAAAGGGAAAATAGCTTCAGCAAGGGTGGATGTGAAAAACAAATCAAATAAAAAATCAATATCAATGATTGTATGACAGAACTGGAGCGAGTCAGTGTGATGTCATCCATAGAAACCCGTTTATTTCCAGCTCCAATCAAATCAGGTCAGTTCAGTCGCCATGTTGGAGCCAGATTCTGCCAGCGAGCAGTGATTGGTTTGAATGAATCTGAGTCAAAGTTTCTATGGCAACCACTCTAACCAATCAGGAGGGAGCTTGTTGAAAGGCCACATCTCTTCCATGAAAGCAGGCAGTACAAAATCTGTCAATCTAACATTTTAAACGTTGGACGTGGGGGCCAGGAGGCTCCACCTACTTTTACTGAGGCATCTCATTGGCCAGTTTAAAACTTGAATAACTGCCGAAATAATATCATGAAAAATATGAAGATTAAAAAATGCATCAGATCTCGAATGGTTATTCTGACCATTGGAATGACAGAGTAACAGCTGTTTACGCCTCTATAAAAGTCTAGGGATTCTAAAGCCATCTTGAAGCCAGCGGGTACTTCCTGTTTAAAACGCCAGGAGGGAGGGGTCACACAGTCCAGTTCTCATATACAATCAGTGATCAGTCTCAACTTTTCCATCATAAATGAATGTATTTCTAGCTATATGCCACAGTTGACTGGATGTTCAAAATAATTTGAACATTTGACCGAATTGGATAAACGGGTCAGTCGACTGGTTAGAAGGTTTGAGTTTCACCTGCAGAAATCAGGAGGCACCATCCCGTACACGTTGATCCTGTCACACAGCTCCACAGCTATGGCCATGGTGAACCAGCCAGTGCTCAGCCAGGAGTTGGACCTCTTCCTGTGGAGATTTAAATAGAAGAAACTCCTTCAGAGTGACGGCTGCTCACTGGCTCTGTGACAGGTTCAAATGCTCTGGTGGAATGGAGACAGTAAAGATAAAATCTTAGAAACAAAAACTAAAGTTTGATGGAACACACTTTATTTTAACACTGTTCCAACAGAATGTTTACAGACACAAAATAGAAAATAACAATGATTTCAAACAAGTAGAACTGAATGAAAACCCCAAACCACTTCTGTCCTGTTTGTTTCACAGTCAACACTCAGAGAACGCTGACCTGTGGAGGTGGACTGTCAGTCTTTAGGACATTCCAAGACTGCAGAAAATCATCTTTTTACAAAAACAAAGATGCAGAACAATTCTGTGTTAGCTCTAAAAAAGAGCATTTTTACTGTCGTTGGGAACAAAATCTGACCAGCAGACTACAAAGCCACTTAAAGCGGTGAACGCCTTTAGGAATGAAGGTCATCAAAGCTTATTGACCTGAGATAAATGAACAAATAGGAGAACCAATGACTGAAAGGATGGATTTAAGGATGTGTGACAAGTAACTGAAGATGAACAAAACCATTTCAACTTTTACATGAAATCTGAATGATTTTGTTGGATTTAACGAAAGCTTTTTTCTGGTGTAAGATCTCATATCCTGAGGAATTCCTTTAAAGAACCAGCTGCTGGTCTGGATTTATGAAAACTTTAAGATCCACGGCTGATTATCCTACCACTGCACACCAGAAGAAAAGTTTTTTGATGAGGAAGTCACAATCGAATACAAACACTTACCGATCAATGCCGGTTTCCTCCTTAAATGACTCATCAAACCTCAGCATCTTGATCCTGGATATAACGAAGAGCCTCAGCTGAGGCAGCAGTTGGTTCATCAGCCTGAGGGTGTTGTAAATCTGGCCTCGTCCGTCCCGCCTCATGCAGCTGCTTGGTCCCCAGAAGATGAGGACCGAGTCCTGGCTCCCGTTCAGCAGCTGCTG